>CAIGRN010013140.1:0-19063 GCA_903798345.1 Fraxinus anomala
AGTTGAGCTATGCCCCGGGGGGCTTGTATAATATTAATTATTTGGAGATATACAAGTTAAAACAAAGGAAAATTCGTTTACGTATAAAATTATTTTATTTAAAGAAATAATTATTATTTTAAAAATTTTAATTTTTAATCACATATTCTCCAAAAATTTATTATTCAAAATAATATTTTTTCAAAAAAGGACCACCAAATAAGGACGTAGTTAAAAAGTGAACAAAAATTTTGAATTTACGTGTAAAATATTCTATTGTGTGAATGTACGGTTGAAAATGAATATAAATTTTTTTTAAAAAATAAGAGATATTCTCATAAAAATTACTATTCAAAACTCAATTTCTTGAACAATCATGCAATATGTATATCTTATTTTACATTATTTTTGTTATTGTATCACGTATCAATACATAATTGAATATTTTCAAAAAACACCCACTTTTTCATCTAACACTTTTTAAATTTTCACACAATATCAAAAAAATTTGTACACCTTGGGATGTTCACTTAGAAAATTCTTGCTTGAAATAATGCCATAGGGGCTAAAAATGAATTTAAAAAAAAAATGAATCTTTTAGAAAGTGGAGCTTAAACAGGGCTGAAGATTAGGCTGGTTTCGGAATGGACTAAAGAAAGAGAATGAATGGACAGGGCAGAGGCACCAATGTGCTTTCGCACGTTCTTTATCACTGTGGTTTACTGTCCAAACAGTGATTATAGTACTTTACTAGGATACTGAAATAGACACAGAGATACATATAGAGAGAGGAATCGTATTTAGTACTGTAATGACGTGACATTCCGCCATGTTTCGGAACAGAATTGGTTAAAATACATTTAATTACAGTTGGTTTTATTCACTTTTGACTGCATTGCTTCTTTTCACTGATCACTCACTTCTCTCTTGTCTCTTCAAAATAATACTCCCACAAGTGGTGGAGGTTCGGTTTTCCATTGTCCGTCTTTCGTTGTCGTGATGCCCGAATTTAATGAAGTATGAGCATTGATGGGGGCAAATAACCTACTACAAATTGTGTTAACTGTTAACATGCGTTTAAGAGAAACGTTGAGGTCAACGGAAAGTTTACGAGTCTATACAATTGAGCCGAACAAATTGTTCTCAATGCTAACAAAGCGAGTGAGAATGCAAATACGCAACGACAAAAAAATACTTATATCAGGGTTTGTTATTAAAAAGTTAAGCCTCTTGTACGAGAGAGATTGGTAGAGAGAATATCAAAGAAATGTCTATGCATTGGTTGAGGTGAAATTATTTTTTGTCCGAGGTTCAATGAACGTGCACCACTTGTACCATATATTGCAACATGACAATTCTTCTTGTACATGTAGCAAGGTTGAAAAAAAAAAAAAAAAAAAAGACTAGAGTTGAGGAAGTAGGCCAAAAATACTTTGATCCTTAAATGGAATTGACCAAGATGCATCATAACTATCCACATAATTGATCACTAACATAGCTCAATCAAGTTTTGATAGTACTGTTGAGGACAATTGAATGTGACGAGTCAATAGTTTTGAGGACACATTTGGTGAACCTAAAAGGAGCACATCTAGGGTCAACCACCACATAATTTAGGTTGTTGAATGGTTTACCATGAATTGATGGAATCTGAGGACGCAGTCAAGAATGTAATTTAATGGGAGTAGAATGAATCAAGTAGAAAAATGATTTAAGTAATCATTTTCAAGTTTGTTGAGAACAATGTTCTTGGTTATGAATATCAACCAAATGAGATGATGAAAATTATTGCTTCTGTCTTGCAATTTTGAGAATGTAAAGATCTTATGAAAGCTTATTGTATCACATAATCGGATTCATCGAAGTTTTGTACTAAACATTTGATTCAAGTTTATATCTAGAGGATTAAGATTGAGCGTGCTTTGATAAGATTACTAAAGCCCAATAGCTTGTTCAGTAGAAATATAGACATTTTAAGTTGTTTTAGAAAATCTCAAATTTTGAGCTTCCGAAAAAATATCTCAATTTAGCTTATCGAGATAAAATGATTTAGGGAGCTGCATTTACTATTTTTCTTTCCAAAAATTATAGTTAATAAAGCTTTACTACACAAGATCATATACGAAAGTCTAAAACAAGTACTATTCGTTTGGGGCAAAACACCTTAGGAAATAGGTCCATCCCATGTTGAACGATTCTCACGGCATTCTTCCTTATATGAATCAAGAACGGGACCTCCAACTTTGTTACAATGAATTTAGAGAAATATAACTACTTTTCCCAAAGTTATAGTTGATAGGAAGAGACAATAAAATCATCTATCAACAAGGATCAAGCTCATGAATCTGTTGAGAATTGAGACTAACTTATCGATTTGCCTACAAAAACTTTTTTCTGGAGATAATATAACAAAACAGAAAAATAGCGCTAAAATATTTTTCCCGTATTAAAAATTGTTATAATCATATAAACTATTGGACTCACTTAAACTATCAAGTATAGTAGAAAAAATAATAAATTAAGGGCTCATTTGATAGGTCCTTATTTTTCATTGAAGTTGGAATTGAAATTCAATTTCCTACTTGTGGGAATTGAAATTTCATTTTTATTTTTATTTTATTTTTACAATAGAAACAAATTCTATCCTCAATTGTAAATATAAAAAAAAAAAATTATTTCTTTAATTGACAATTTCCATGTAAAACAAATCAAGCGAACAAAAAATCCAATTTTTTTTTTTTTTTTTGACAATCCAAACAAATTATATCCTCAATTGTAAGAAATTCTATCCATTTAATTGACAATTTTCATGAAAAATAAAATCAAACGAATACCAAAAGATAAAAAAATTTCATCATTTTCAGATGAAAAATTATACCAATCAAACACAATTAATTGACAATTTTCAATAAAACAAACTCTATGCAATTCAATTCCCTGCAATTCGTTTTCTTTCCACCCAAATTCCATTTTTGAATCAAACGGACCTAAGTTTTACTACACTTTTCCAATTTTTACTCTTTATACAAACTGTTACGTCTCGCCACCAAGATTCAAGAAAACCATGTGGCATCCGGTCAATAACTTAATTTAAAGCCCACACTCCACGTCATCAAGGATGACGAAGCAAAGATGCCTCAACCGTACTACAAGTCACTGCGAGGCCATCCACCACTTTATCTGAAGCACGACGCCCAAGCCACACTAATTGAAGTGGATTAGAAGCACAATGTAGGAGGTCGAGATCCACATTGTCAAAGTGATGACCTCACTACGATGAGTATCTTTAACAAGCTGTTTCTCCCAAGAGATCTTATACACAAAAATCTTATGAGAATGATTGATGTGACCTCTTACAGCAGCCTAATGTCAAGTCTTGTTAGCTTATATCATAGGCACATTGACCTAAGCTATAGAGTGGTTGCTTTTCATATAACATTAAATATTGAAGGGCTTAGGATGTTTTGCGTGATGACGTATGATGGGACACTTCAACTGTTATGATTAAGCCACGTGCATCTTCATCCAACGGTTACCACTCCATCAATGCTACTATAAAAGCTCACAATCAATACCAATTCAAGGGTAATACGATTCTAATTCTCAAACATTGTAAGATTGTTCTCCTTTCTATATTCATACATATTCTTGGTGTTCGAACACTTTTGTGTCTTGCACTTTAAAGCTCATCTCACATTCATTATATTTCTTCCCATCGATTGATTTGACTGTCAGACTGGTCGCGATCTTCTCTCCCAACACGGGAGAAAGCTACGAGTGACTAACAATTTGTCCAAGTGTATTGAAAAGGAGCTTACGTGAATGCAAGGTATAAAAATCAAGGTCAACACAAACTACAAAGTGAGCAAGAAAACTAAGATGTTAAGTTTTCCTTTTTCCCACTAAATAACTTTTTATCGCGTACAAAGAAAGTCAATTTATAATAAATTTGGCATATTTTCCCGTCCTCATGTCCAATCTGGCAAAGACAAAAAGATAATGTTGCCAACTATTCTCTCCCTTTTCCCAAATTAATTTGACATCTTTTCCAACACACTATGCACGAAAGGTTTTGTTCTTGAACAAAGAAAAAGCAGAAGTTACAAAGAAAAAAGAAGTGCTCCTAAGCATTTTCTGTTGACTTTCTGTGTTTATATTCCTTGAAAAGGAAGTATTTTGAGGCAAAAATCAACCTAGAACCCTCTCTTTGAATAAAAGAGGTGTCCACCCATAATGAGTTCAAACAATGAAGATGCCAATCTAAAGAGGACAAGGGATGTTTCTGAAGAAGAAGAAGAAGCTCCTCAAACTAATGTGAGACATCACCAACTTCACCACCATCATCACCAAGGTAAAAGGGTTGCAGCACGCCTCACCAGAAAGGTGGTAGAAATGGCCACCAAAATGAGGAGCATTATGGCACAAAATGCCACTATGTAAGAGCTTTTCATGCAAATACAAGGACAAGAAGATATCAAATACCTCAAATGGGCCTTTTCCACAGCAAGATGAAGAAGTGCAAAGTCAAAGGACTCACTCCTCAAGGTATAGAAAAGGTATCGCCTCGACAAAAGAGAAGTATGGGTGGATGTGTCTTCAAACTACGCATCTGGCCAAGCTACAAATGACTCTCTCTTTGGAGAAGGTAATTTCTCTCCTAAATATAGAGAGAGCGAATACCTCGAAGGTTCGCTAGCGTTTTTGATAGAATTGGCCATTATGTGCCTAGAAATAGGTCTTAGACATCACCTCCCATGCCAGGCCTTATAAACAAATGCAAAGGCTCCCGAATGACCTCTCACCTAGAAATAGGCGAAAGAGAAGGTCAGAAAAGGCCACATGAAATCAAGCGAGAACCTCCCAGCCACCTCGATACTAAGCGAATGATGAGGACTCTGATGGACCATACAGGTCCTATGAACTTGATGATGATGACAATAACCTTCCATTCTCCTAGAAACTCCGAAGGCCACCCATGCCAAGTCACTTTGTACCCCAAAGATTCCTATTTATGAAAGAAAAGATGACCTATAAAAGCACCTCAACAACTACGAAACTTATATAAGCTTGAGAGGTGCCTCATCAGTATTAAAATGCAGATGTTTCCACTTAACTCTAAGTGGGGCTACTGAAATTTGGTTAGTAGGATACCAGTAAGAAACACCAGAAGTTGGCTTTATCTAAATAAGGTTTTCTTGAATCAATACTTAGCTAATAAGGATGGAAAAGCCCTTATTCAACGTTTCCAAAATATGAGGTAAGCAGCCAGTACAACATTGAAGAGATCCTTGGCTCGTTTCACCGATGAGATGACATATTGTGAAAATGTCACTAATAGAGAATCTATTTCTACCCTCAAATGAGGCCTTAATATGAACATGGTGTTTTGGAGATGTTTGAAACAAGAACATTACACCTTATGACGAACTAGTAAAAATGATGAGGTTTGAAAGCATCAGCGAAGAGATGATTGATCATCGAAACACGGCAGCCCAAGGACTTCTACCTTCCCTAAGGAAAATGGAAAGAGACCCAACCTCTTACTTGATAAACCAGCAATAGATCCAAGCCGGGCATGAGATCGTTCCCACATCGGGCCAAGCATTAGCAAAGGCCACTTTGAATGTCGTTCCCACTTTGGCCTACGAAGATGTTGGACCAAGTGGTCACATAGAGCCAAGAACTATCCCAAAAAGATTTTTCCACCAAAGGAATAGAGGAAGAGGCCACAGACCTAGAAATAGGCCCTATGGTAATTTGCGACCATACTGCATTTTCTATAGATCTTACGATCATGATCCCAGTGTGTGTAAGGACATACACCAATCCATAAAGCAAAATAATCCCCGTGAGCCAAGGAGAGAGAATCGTCCCTATAGGGAAATTCGTCCACATTAAGGCAAGTTTAACAGCCTAGGAAAGATGAGGCTAGATAACCTCCAAGAGATTATTCCCTTTATCATAGAAGGAATGAAGATAGGGAGAGGCCTAAAAGTGGCTAAAAGGAAAGAATAGATCTCCCAATCGAAGTGGATAATGTACCTATCTGAGAAATTGACATAATCATTGGAGGTCCACATGTAGGAGGTGAATCTCGAAATATATAAAAGAATTACGCTAGGGAGGCCAATGACTCTTCTACGGCTAGCTAGATAGTCAATAATAATCCCCAGGGGGCTGGAAATGTGCACCCATCACCTTTACTCAAGAAGATATGTCTGGCCTACATTACCCACCCAGTGATGCCCTAGTGGTAAGAGCTGTAATAGCCCGTAATGGGTTGAAGTTCATGTTGGTGGACAATGGGAGTTCAATTTAAAATTCTATTTGATACCACCTATGATAAGATGCTGGTGGATTATGAACTGATCCCCATAACCTTCCCACTGTATAGTTCCACTGGTGAAGCATTAACTCAAGGGAAAAATACTCTTACAGTAGAAATGGGTGCACCTCTTCACGTGGCTTGCCATTTTATAGAATTTCTCATGGTGGATAATAACTCAGCTTACCATGGAGTCCTAGGTAGACCTATCCTGAATGAGCTATAGGTCGTCGCTTCCATCCATCATCTATGCATGAAGTTCCCTACTGAATATGGCATTGTAACTCTTAGAGGTGACCAAATGGGGTCTAGGGAGTGCTACCTTAACTTCCTAAAAAAAGGCCAAACCATACACTATCAACATGTTACAAGATATCAAAATGATCAATGCATCTGAATAAGGGCAGACCCTTGAAAAATAGGAAGATGTTGAAATGATAGATGCCTCTAAAAAAGAGGTCATGTGTGACAAGTTAGACCCACGCATCACGAGGCCAAATTATAAACAACTTCTGTAGAAGAGCAAAAAAGTTTTCATGGAAAGCGACCTACCAATTAAAGCAAATGAGAAGCTTAAAAGATTTTTAGGTAAAAACCTGGATGTCTTTGATTGGAGATGCGAGGACATGGTCAACATTGACCCAAAGGTGAGCTGCCGCCACCTAAAGATCGATCCCAAATATGCTCCCGCATAGACAAAGAAGAAAAACCCTTAACCTTGAGAGGTATGAGGTCTTAAGGGAAAAAGTGGAGAAACTGATAATTAATGGTTTCATTAGAGAGGCCACATACACGAAATGAATTTCTAACCTGGTCATGGTAAAGAAGCACAATGACAAAATGGAGGATCTGTATAAACTTCTCCAACATCAAACAAACTTGCCCAAAGATAGATCACCTTGAGACATGAGTTGTTAAATTTCATGAACACCTATTCAGGCTACAATCAAATTCTCATGTATCCCGTGGGTGAGGAAAACGCATCTTTCATCATTGATAGAGGCCTATATTGTTACAAAATGATGATATTCAAGTTGAAAAAAGTCGGAGCCACTTATCAAAGGTTTGTCAAAAAGATGGTTGCTGACCTCGAGCAAAACTATGGATGTCTATGTAGATGACATGTTGGTTAAGAGCCTCAAAATGAATGATTACGTCAAACACCTAGATGCTACTTTCCAAATTTTAAGGAGGTGCGAGATGAGGTTAAATCCTTCTAAGGCTCGTTTGGTGTCTCCTCCGAAAAGTTTCTAGGTTATATGGTCAATCAAAGAGGTATAGAAGCCAACCAGGAAAAGATCAAGACCTTAAGATAAATGAGGTCCCTCTAGAAACCTAAGGAGGTACAAAGCCTTACCGTGCGGGATAACAGCCTTGAGCCGCTTCGTCTCTAAAGCCACCGATAAATGCCTTCCCTTCTTCAAAATTCTAGAGGAATGTGAAGAAAGTTTCTAGGATTATACCATTACAACCAAAAAAATTGAAGCACAACTTCGTCATCTCAGAGCATCGGCTCTACATCAAGTTGATTCAATTGAAGCACAACTTCGTCACTTCAGAGCCTCATCTTTGTATCAAATTTAGCATAAATTGAAGCACGCTTCGACACATCAGAGTCTCAGCCCTGCATTAAATTCAACGAAATTGAAGCATCGCTTCGTCACTTTAGAGCCTCATTTTTGAATCAAAGTCAGCAAAAAGAGAAGCATCTCTTCATAAGAAAAGTAAGTTCTCCATAAAAAGGTCAAATTACTATAAAGTCCAATCATAATATAAATATCTATACTTGGATTTGGGGAACTATTGTGTTGTATCAAAATAACCATGGCACAGGTAAACCATCGCCCCAACAAAGACACATTAGAATGTTGCTTCTTAAACATCTAAATAGAAACTTTATACATTTTTCAAAATTTTTTAACAAAAAGATAAGTTTCAAATGTAAATCAACATTTAAGTTTAAACATAAAGAACTATAAAAAAAAGAAGATAATAATGGCGCACTAGGCACGCATTAGCGATCAACAGTGTTGACCGCTAAATAAGGCGCAAGCGACTTAGCTTGGTGTTCCCGCCACGCATCGCGCCTTTTAGAACATTGTTTTCGATAAGTCACATCTCCCAAGAGATCTTTTGGACAAAGATCTTATTAGAATGATTGAAGTGACCTCTTATAGCAATCTATGTCAAATCTTGTCAACCTATATCATAGGTATGCTGACCCAATCCATATAGTGGTTTCTTTTCAAACAACATTAAATGTTACACGGCCCAGGACATTTAGTATGATGACTTATGATGGGACGCTTCGACCGTTAGGATGAAGCAACATGCTTCTTCATCCAACAATTAGTACTCCAACAATGCCACTATAAAAACTCATGGCCAACATGAATTCAAGGATAATGTGATTCTAATTCTCAAACATTGTAAGATTGCTCTCCTCTCTATATTCATACATATTCTCGGTGTTCGAAAACTTTTGTGGCTACACTTTAAAGCTCCTCCCATAATCATTATATTTTTCCCTATCAACTGACTTGATCGTTGGAGTGTTTGCGAATGCCTCCCTGACCACCACAGAAGGCCATGGATAACTAATGGTTTGTCCAAGTGTGTAGAAAAGAAACTTACGAGAATGCAAGTGGGCATAAGATATGTTGGCAATATTGAAGGTACAAAAATCGAGGTCAATAAAAACTACAATGAAAACAATAAAATTAAGATGTTAAGGGACTCATTTGGTTTGTGTTTCAATTTTCAATTTTGAGTTCATTTTCATGAAATAAAAAAATTTAATGAAATGAACTGAGAATATTTTTATCCGTGTTCACTTAAATATTCTTTTAAAATTTTTATGTGACTAAACATTAAAAGTTTAAGCTATTTTTATTTATTACTGATTATTTTTTATAAAGTTTTTATAATTTTATTTTTTAAATTTTGAATTTATTTTTCTCGATTTTTTTTAATTTTTATATTTTTAATTGTTAGAATTTTATATTGTATTTTTTATTTTTAAAAATTTTATTTAAACAAAATTTTTATTTAAACGCTTGTTTTCCATATTTTAAATGTTTTCAAAATTTTCACTAAAAACAATCAAAACGTTAAAAATGTGTTTTAAGTTTTATGTTATAAGTTTATTCATGTTTTCGAAAATGCATTTTAAGAAATACCAGACGAAGGACATTTTTAAGTGTTTTACAAAATTAAAAATTTAAAATAACAAATCAAACGCAGTCTAAATGTTCCTTTTTCCCACTAAAAAACTTTTTAGGGCCTGTTTGACTGTGATTTTTTTCCATGGAACTTGGAAATTGATTTTCAAGTTCTTGGTTTTGGCATGTTTGAACAACAAAATTTTCTAGGCAAAATCTTTTCCATGGCTGCCCTCCACGCGCCTATTTTCCTCAAATTTGGGAATTGTTTTTTCTCACCAAAACTTTTCATTACTTTTCTACCACACATTCTCCCATCAATCACTATTTCAAAAATTTTCAACATCCCAAATTGGGGTCCAAACAGGGGCTAATATATTTTTGTAGGGACGACAAAATTTTCTGGCTCAACTCGCCCCGCATTTTCCCGACTCTAATCTTTTTATTCTATTTTGTTTTTATGTGTTTCAATTTAAATTTTAGTTAAAAAAATAAAAATAATATTAAAACAAATAAATAATTAGGTCGATAAATGGAAATATTTTAACTCCCTGCTCGCCTCGTCTCCTAAAAGTTCTTGATGGGATAGAAACGTTATTTCCGTTGTCATTCATATATCTTCGTTTATTTATTTATTTAACTTTTAGTATATATTTTTTAATGCGATTTAAATTAAAAATATATTAATAAGTAACAATAATCAAACCAGTTTTGGGGTGAAGCAAATGTGACGTTGTGGGGAGTGGGGACAGAGCATTTGCCATCCCACACTATATTAAGTTTAAGACATTCTTATTATAATACAAAAAATATAATAAAGAATGTATCAATTTTACTCGTCTATAAGAAAAAAATATAACGGTCAATTTTGACAAATATATAAAATGAGATGATTTGTGAAAAAGAATAAATAAGAAAATAAATATAATTTTATATTTAAAGAACAAGAAATTTGATGAGATCAGATGTTTAACGATATTCATATTACAAATCTTACTATAACAGCTTGTTTCTTATTCGAATCTTGTGATTTTGTTTTTGATGTAGCAAGTAGGGGTAACAAATTTTAATTTTTGATACCAAAAATTCAGCAGCTAATTCAGTAGCGTGGGCTGTGACAAAGGCCCGTTATCATTTTGTTAATAGTCAAAATGAATTATAACTAAAATGATCCTAACTTATAAACTACTCAGTTGAAATGCAAGAAAGGAAATGATAGTTTAGCTCAGATGATTTCATTCATTATCAATGTGGTATAAATAATTACAAAGGAAGATTCTAGAGACTACAAAGAGTTTGTTAGCTCCTAATTTTAAGGAGAGTGTTGGAATAAAAAATACAATGAAAAGTTAGTGCTAGCATTATACGAAATATGGAAGAATTACTAGCAAAGAAAATTAGTTGGAGTTAGTGGCTGGAAAGAGCTAGCCACTAATTCCATGCTGCATGGAGCTAGCTGCTCTAACTCCACGCTGGATGGAGTTAGCCACTATTCTTAATATCCCCTTTCAAGCTGGACGTCAAGGAATTGACTCCAAGCTTGTCTTTAAAAAAAAGGAACCTTGAGTGAGTGAGGCCTTTTGTTAAGAGATCTACTATTTGATCAGAGGAAGGCACATATTTGACTTCTAATTCTTTGCCAAGCACTTTATCCCTGATGAAATGAATGTCTAATTCAATGTACTTTGTTCACGCATGGTATATTGGGTTGGCTGCCAAAGCACTAATGCTCATATTGTCACACCACATGACTGGGATGGATGATTGTGATAATTCAAGTTCTTTGAAAAGTGATTGGATCCAAGCTATCTCTGATGCTGCTGAGGCAAGTGCTCTGTACTCTGATTCTGTACTTGATCTAGCAACTACATGTTGCTTATTTGAAAACCAGGCAACCAAATTTTCCCCTAAGTAAATACAATAGCCTGCAGTTGATCATCTGTCATCTGGACAGGATGCCCAATAAGCATCTGAATATCCTATTAAGTCTAATGTTTCACTTCTTTGTATCCACAACCCTTGATTTATTGTTCCCTTTAGATACCTAAGTACTCTTTTCAAGGCTTGCCAGTGAATTGAAGTTGGAAACTACAGAAACTGACTTAATTTATATATAGCAAATGTGATGTCTGACCTAGTATGTGTGAGGTATTGCAGAGCTCCTACAACACTTCTGTAGATTGAAGGGTTTTTCAGTGGTTCTCCTTCAGCTTTTGACATGGTTTTGCTTGCTAGAATTGGAGTTGGACATGGCTTCAGATTTTGTAATTCAAACTTCTTGAACAACTCAGCAGTATACCTTGCTTGAGTTAAATAGAGACCTGAGTTATGCCACAACGCTTCAATTCCCAGAAAGCAGTGAAATTGCCCCATATCTTTGAGTGCAAACCTTTGATTCAATTCATTTATGAACATTTGCAACAAACCTGCATCATTCCCGGTTACTACAATGTCATCAACATATACGAGTGCAAATATGATTTGATTTTCATTTTTGAAGTAGAACAAGGAAGTGTCAGCAATTGATTGCTTGAAATTCCAATTCATCAGTGTTGACTTCAATTTGTCATACCAGGCTCTAGGTGCCTGCTTCAACCTGTAAATTGCTTTTCCAGTTTGCAGACATGGTCTGGTTTTAAAGGATCCACAAAGCCTTCTGGTTGGTTTATATATACAACTTTCTCAAGTTCACCATTCAAAAATGCATTATTGATATCTACCTGTCCGATTGCCCAACCTTTTGACACTGCCATAGCAAGTATAACTCGTAAGATTGAAGCTTTGATTATCGGGCTAAAAGTCTCATAAAAGTCAACTCTAGGCTCCTGATGAAATCCCTTAGCTACCAATCTTGCTTTAAGCCTTTGAACTAATCCATCAGTGTTGTATTTTGTTTTGAAAGCCCACTTGCTTCCTACAATGTTGTAAGTTGGTGATGGTGGCACAAGCTTCCAGGTGTTGGTTTTCATCAGGGCATTAAACTCCTCATCCATGGCTTTCTTCCACTCTTTGCTAATTAAGGCTTCATCCATGCTTCTTGGTTCTGATATTTCAAGATTGCTGGCCATTGATTTACCCAGAAATGCCTTAGGTTTAAAGACTCATGCCTTTGCTCTTGTGATCATAGGATGTCCTAGTAAGTCCCTTGCTCTTGACTGAGGTCTGATTTCTTGTTGATTTTTCGAGGAATCTGTTTCACCCTGTTCATTATTTTGAGGTAGTTCAAGTTCTGATTCTGATCATTGACTCATTGCTTTGCTCCCATTTTCATCCCTTTCATCACTGATATGTTCAAATTGACTATCACTCGAGCTGAGAAGTGTGTGATGCTCAGCATAGGTTGCTTCAGGAAGTAATGTATCAGCATAATTTAAGGTATGTTCAGAAAAATTTGGTTGAGGTGAAAACTGAAAATAGGTTACAACAAACTCAGGTATCACAAAGTTTTGTTGGTTTTGGACAGAAAACAAGGACTTAAAAGAGAACTCATGTTCATTAAAGACAACATGTCTTGATATATAGAATCTGCATGTGGAGGATAAACATTTATAGCCTTTATGAGAATCACTATATCCAATGAAAATACATTTTATTGAGTGATAACTGAACTTTTGCCTTTGGTAAGGCCTGAGGCAAGAGTAGCAAGCACATCCAAATACCCTTAATGACTTGTAATCAATTTCTTTTCCAAATAGAACAAGGTAAGGGGCTGCATTTTAAGCAAGAGTGTAGGCATTAGGTTAATCAGGTAGGTTGCAGTTTGAAAGGATTCCCACCAATATTTCAAAGGCATTTTGGCTTGAGGTAAGAGGGTGAGGCCTGTTTCAGATTTATGCCTGTGCTTTCTTTCAATTCTTCCATTCTGGGCAGAGATATATGGACATGGATGTCTAAATTCAATGCCCTTTTGTGATAAAAAGGTTTTGAAGACTAAACTCTCCTTCCCAATTAGCTAGCAAGGTTTTTATTTTCCTTGCAAGCTTGTTGTCAACTAACTTCTTAAAAAGCACAAAAATACTTAGTGCTTTAGATTTCTATTTTAGGGGATAAATCTAAGTGAATCTACTAAAGTCATCAAGAAATGTTATGTAATATTTGAAACCAGAATTAGATTAAATTGGTGTTGGTCCCCATAGATCAGTGTGTACAAGTTCAAGAGGTGTTTTGGCATGTGAAATAGAAAGAGTAAAAGGTGGCAGATGGGATTTGCCAAACTGACAGGCATCACAGAAGGATTTGCTCTTTTCTTTCAACTTTTGATTACAAGTTTTGAGTACTTCAGACATCGCTTGGCTAGAAGGATGTCCAAGTCTCATGTGCCATACATTAGTTAGGAAATCTAAGGACTGTTGACTTGGGTTTTAACTAGGATCAATGGATAGGATGTTGCAACAGTGTTTATTCGAGACAGTAGACATCTGGGATTGACTCTGGGTATTATAGTGAGGAAAATCCAGCTGATACAATCCTTCCTTAAGCCTCCCTTGCAGCATCACTTCCTTCGTTAGCTTGTCCTTGACAGAACAACAATTAGAATGAAATTCCATGTAAACCTGATTATCAGAGGTTAATTGTGACACACTGATGAGGTTTTTCTTGATTTCAGGTACATGCAAAAGCTTTTTTAGCACGAGTGATTTACTTTTTAAAGTAGGTAGATGAGTTATGCCAAAATGTGCAATATGCAGTCTGTTTCCATTACCTACCATAATTTCTTGCTTACCAGCATATTCAATAGCTGAAGTGAGGTTTTGCTTATCTGCAGTAAAGTGGCTGCTGGCGCCATTCAATGTGCTGGGGGAACAAATATAGGCTGCTGGTACTGCTGGTGAGGGATTGTAGTTGAACCTCTGATTTGGTGGAGCTCCAGTGTATCTTTCATCAAATCTGAAGTTGCAGATGTTGGCATTGTGTCCTATTTTTCCACACACTTGACAGGTAGGTCTATCACCTCCATTAAAATAGCCTCTTCTATTTCTTCATCTTCTTCCTCCTCTAAAATAGTTAGAGGATCTTCCATTGGTGATTGGCATGTGAGTTCTGAAGTGAGGATAGTTTGAGCCATATCTTTGAGTAAAGTTAACTGAAATATGATCAAGACTGATTCTAGCCATTTCATTTCTCATTGTTGTAAGATGTTCTAGCCTACTTTCATAGGTCATTAATGTTGACTGCAGTTCACCCCAAGTAATGTTGTCTCTGCTGTGAATTTGAACAAAAATAGGAATGTATTCTTCATCAGCTTGCTAGGACCTGAGTAACCAAACCAGAATGGGGAATAGGTTTCCCATCAATTTCCAAGTTGTCTGCGAGCATCTTTATTTTGTTTAGGTATTGATCAATACTCATGCTGCCTTTCCTTGCCTTTTGAAGTTCACCAGTAAGAAAGATGATTCGAGATCTATTTTGAACCCCATACTTTCCTTCACAGCTATCCATAGTTCATTTGAGGTTTTTGCACCCATAACTCTCATAACAATATATGGAGTCATAGAGAAGTAGAGCCATCCCATGAGCAATTGGTATGTAGACATCCATTGATTATATTCTGAATTTCTTGTCATTTCGATGCTAGTTCCACTTTCACCAGCAACTTGGGTTCCAATGAACTCTGATGGACACGACTTTGTACTCTGGATGTAGCCTTCAAGGCTATGTCCACGAATAATAGGTAGTCTCATGTTCTACCATAGTAAGAAATTATTTTTGTCAAGCTTGACTGATACAACTTGTGTTAGATTAACACCAAATGGTGAGAGGTTTTGGCTTCCTTGTATTGAAGTAGAGTTGCTGCTGGATAGGGATGCAGGAGCTGAGTTTCCTTCTGTGTTTTGTGGAGCATTGCTAGCGTTTGTCATTGAGGGCTCTGATACCAAGTTGAAATGCAAGAAAGGAAATGATAGTTTAGCTCAGATGATTTCATTTATTATCAATGTGATATAAATAATTACAAAGGAAGATTCTAGAGACTACAACGAGTTTGTTAGCTCCTGATTTTAAGGAAAGTGTTGGAATAAAAATACAACCAAAAGTTAGTGCTAGTATTGTACGAAATACGAAAAAATTGCCAGCAAAGGAAATCAGTTGGAGTTAGTGGTTGGAGGAGCTAGCCACTAACTCCATGCTGGATGGAGCTAGTTGCTCTAACTCCATGCTGGATGGAGCTAGCCACTATTCTTAATATACTCGATGGCTATCCATCCTTTCACTGCCATCTTTTATTTAGAGATGCCTATATGGTTTTTAAGTTTTGATTTCTTTATAATTGAGTTGAAAGTAAAAATAATGATAAATATCAATCTTATGACAGAAATGTCAACTTCATGATTTCTCATTGTACATTGCTAATTTGGTATTCTATGTTAGGTCGATGTACGAAATGTTTAAGCTACAAACCCAGGGTATAATAAGCTGTATTTGTAAATTTATACTTTACAAGGTTTGTCTCAAGCTTAACGTCATACATGTACACAAGTTCTCATACACGCAAGAGTATTAGCATCCGACTACCGATCAAAAAAAAAAAAAAAAAAAAAAAAAAATGGCGGAGTTGTCGCCGAAATATTCGTCGGAGTTGGAACAAATAACGAAATCTGAGCATTCACTAAAATAAATCGGTGGCAGAACGGTCACCAGAGCAATCATCGGAACGGTCGTCAGAGCGGTAGGGGTGGTGGAGGTAAGGTAGGTTAATTATATTTTATATATATGTGTCAAATATCTGATTTTAGAAATTTGAAAGTTGTTTTCTTATTTTTGAAATAGGATGTAGTAAAAATCTGATAAATGAATTTTTCCCTTTTGTTAATAGTCGAAATGAATTATAACTGAAATGATCCTAAGTTATAAACTACTCGATGGCAATCCATCCTTTCACTTCCATCTTTTATTTAGAGATGCCTATATGGTTTTTAAATTTTGATTTCTTTATAATTGAGTTGAAAGTAAAAATGATGATAAATATCAATCTTATGACAGAAATGTCAACTACATGATTTCTCATTGTACATTGCTAATTTGGCATTCTATGTTAGGTTGATGTACGAAATGTTCACGCTACAAACCCAAGGTATAATAAGCTGTATTCGTAAACTGATGCTTCAAATAAAAAAGTCATATTTATCTACCGATGGATTTATCATTCATTTATATTTTACAAGGTTTGTCTCAAGCTTAACGTCATACATGTACACAAGTTCTCATACACGCAAGAGTATTAGCATCCGACTACCGATAAAAAAAAAAAAAAAAAGAGTATTAGTATCCGACAATTTCATGTTAGAAACGGAAAATCCGCTTATTTTATCAGACATAATTTTCTAACTTCTTAACTTAATTCCAAATGGAGTAAATCACAGCTAAACATGCTCTTAACTTTGAGAGAATAAGATGCAAGTGAATTTTCCATATGGCCCAGAAGCAATTGCCCCAAACAGTGGGAATTAACATGAAGAAGAAGCTACAAGAGTCTGGTTTCCAGATTGAGACAATTCGCTAAATGGACCAAACACACACCGTAATTCATGGATCTTAGCCTCCTAAACTGTTCCATGTCCGAATCAAGAAACCTGACTACTTAGAAGTAAATATTTCGAACTCATTGGATTGAAAAGGATCGAACAAAGATAGACACGATAAATGTTTTTTTTTTTTCACATATATATTTTTGGCGTTTCTAACTTTATATTGAGATATGTGTCCAAAAGTAACAAGACTACTATGCTATGATTTTTGAGATTTCGTCTTGTTTTTAAATAAATACTTATTATTATTGTATTTAAAAATGATATTGCACACATGCTATTAAGCAATCGATTAATTGCTTTTGATTGCTTTTATTATAATACAAGTAAGGTATTTGCATAGAGAAGTATAGCGAGACACTACTATATTCAGGGCAGGTCTTGAGAATTTTGAGGCCTTAATTGTAGATTTTTTTTCAAGTGTAAAAATAATTATATATTTAAATAAATATTATATTTATATTTTAAATGAAAACTGGTACAATTCAAAAGATAGAGTAACAAAAAAAATGGTCTCGGACAACTCGAGAGACTAGGGTAACACAATATTTAACATAACGTTTTCCTTGCTGAAAATATTATCAAATTCTAAATAATAATCTCTAGGAATTATTTATTGAAAAACTCAAGCAAGGTACAATTTAGCCAATTTTATAAAGTTTGAGGCGTTTTTGAGAAAGTCTTATGAACCGTAACCGTAATTTGAAATCTTGAGAATAACACTTTTCATTCCCATCTCGAAAGCAGAGTTCAGAGCTTCCTCCTATTTATGGCTGCTTTCTCCACAGTTGTAAGAATGATTCGTAAGGAGAAGAGTAATTTTCAGTGCTTAAACTCGATATGGTACTTTCTGGATAAAAAGAAGTTCAAAATTTAGGGATTGGATTGCAAAATAATGAGAAATATATATTTTTAGACGATAATGTGACAAGTTAATATTATTTAGGGATGAGAAACATAACTAGAATCTAAGGACTTTGATTCGAGAAGCTTCTAATAATTTTGAGATTTTAAGGGATTAAAGTGAAAATAAGTTTTGAAGTGAATAATATTTTTGGACCAAANGATTGCAAAATAATGAGAAATATATATTTTTAGACGATAATGTGACAAGTTAATATTATTTAGGGATGAGAAACATAACTAGAATCTAAGGACTTTGATTCGAGAAGCTTCTAATAATTTTGAGATTTTAAGGGATTAAAGTGAAAATAAGTTTTGAAGTGAATAATATTTTTGGACCAAATAAGTATTTATTGGATGATCGAGAATTATCCTACCAATATTGTACTCATTTCGAAATTCCTAATAAATGACACATTATGAACTCGAGAAAAAATTAATTTGGATAAACAAAATTATAATTATAACTCATTAAAATAAAATACTTAATGTATAATATTAGTTTCCAAATTAAATTATATTACCAACAATATTGTGCTCATCTGGTAGCTCATAATTAGTTATGTATATTAAACTCGAAAAAAAATTACTTTGAATAAGCTTGAACTAAGTTAGAATCGATAAAAAAAAATTAGGGAGAGTTTGTTAAATAACCTAGTCAAACAATGTATTTGATTAAATAACCATCTTCCAATGTTTGTTGATCAAATAGCCTTCAATTACAAAATACAATAAATAAATAATATCAAATGTACAAAACGCCCTCACCATGGAAAAGACCCAAACACCCCCTTCACTCCAATCAAATTCCTCAATTCTTCTCCAAATCGCATCAACGTGCTCTCCATGTGCTTGCTACCCTAAAATCTTGTTATTCATTATATTATTCATCTATCTTCTCCAATATTTTGAGCATTTGAACACGAGTTTTGATTTCTATATTATCTACATTGAAATCTCTACTATATTTGAAAAAAAAGAAATGTATTTTTAGAAATCTCATGTACATCGATATTTTTATTGTTGAATATAGTATGAAACGATACTTTAGTTGATTTTATTTTTGCATTTGGTGTATTTCAGTGCTGTCCGCAATTATTAGACGATATGTAGTGTAAAACGGCACTCAAGTCGTTATATGTAGTATAGAACGACATTACAATCGTTATCTT
>CAIGRN010013148.1:0-23360 GCA_903798345.1 Fraxinus anomala
ATTAGATATGTTTTATAAGTTCTGCGTGTTGGGATTCTGGCCAACAACACTAGGCATAGTAGTCTGAGATATGCCACCAACAAGGAAAAGTGCAGATGCCAAACTAATAGAATTTGACACTTATGTTGATGGCATATTATTCTGAATATTTTGGGATAACTGTTGTCGCACTTGAGAATGATTAGGCACCATTGGAATAGGCAGTGGTCGTCCCTAATTTGGCATTTGGTATTGCATTCTTTAAGAAGCTTTTAAAATACATACAAAAACAAAAATATAAAGATCATGAAAAGAATAAAGAAAAAGAGTCACGCTGACAGATGCAAAGCCAAATATGTATCAGAAGTACAAAAAAATAAAAAATAAAATCAATTCATTAGAAACAAGACTACCTCAAAAAAAATTTCTCTAGGATGAATCCACTGATTCTGTCACCAAGAGGAAAGCATTTTGCCATTTTATATATGATCAAGATGAAAGGGATACATACAAAAGAATAAAGTGAGTTTTTAGAGATTCATAGGAACACGAGGACGAGAAGATGCATAGTGGCACTTACATGCAATTCAGGCACTGGAAAAGCATGCAATCAATGGACTTCTAAAGATTCAGATGAACATTGGTACAAGTCTTTTCCTTAATTAAGGCTATTTTGGAAAAATAATAATGATGGATTAGAAGATAAAATCAGCAGAGACAATGAGATTTTCGCTTTAGGGATAAGGGTTTTGAAGGGAATTAGAACTAAAAATAGAAAAGTAGAAAATAAATTGAAGATGAAGATAATTAGTCTCTATTTTTGAGTGAAATGGGAAAAGTCTTATACAAGGAAAGATTCTGGGAATGATTATGGAATTTTCGTTCTGAATTGTAAATTGGGGGATGAAAAAACTTATTTGTTTTTATATTTTATTACTGTAAGTTAGTATTTATGGAATAAAAGAAGTCGAATAGTAAATTTAAATTTTAAGTTAAAATTAAGGTACCCAGTGTAATTTGAACTGGTAACAATTGTCGTAAATAGTACCTGTTATTTCTACTTTTTTCTCATGTCGTATGCAAGCTTTTTTTGCACTCAAATTATGAACGCTCGTTTGTTAAGCCTTCTACTTTTTATAGAAGAGCTTCTTATGAAAATTACATTTGGTCAACTTCCTTTGAAGTTTTTTTAACAAAATAAAAACAATTTCTGAAAATTATTTAAACATGTTCAAAAACAGATTCTTAGTATCAAAAACATTTTTTTATTTTATTTTTTAAAAGTTCTACCTAACGAATCCTAAGTTCGATTACATTAGTTATCGTTTGAATGTAGTGCTACACGGTTATTTAGGCTTTCTTTGAACTCCATTTTTAGTAAAAAAATGATTTTTTAAGAGTGGTTTCTTTGGAGAATATATAGTTAAATAGTAAGAAAAAAATTGAACTTACGTAAAAATTATTGTATTAGAAGGACGTGTGAGTGAAAATAAATTTGGGAGAAAAAATGAGAAGCCTTGTCCCCTTGACTCAATGTGGTCCCCTTACTATTTGTATGGACAGCAGTCAACAAAAATTTTGGCACTGCAACTCTTGGCTCAGCTGCAGTAAATTGACCTTGTATTTTAGGCCTTGTTTGTCATTGAAAATGGAGTAATTAATAGTATTTTTTAAAAAATGTGTGGTTAAAATTTAAGGTAACTTTATTGGTTTGTGTGTAGAATATTTTATTGGGTGAATGTGTGGTGGAGAATTTTACTGTAGCAAACAATGTTTTAGATTAATGATAGATAAATATGTGTTTAATTTATTTTTTTGGTCATATTTCGACATTAGTATCGTGAGTGTGCAACATGTATTATTTGTACACTACATTATTTCTCGTCTTGGAAATAATAGAGAAGAAAGAAATAGAATTAATAGTAGAAAATCTCTGGAAATGTTTTTATTTGCCATATATCTCTCATCTATTTGAAATCATAGAAAACTCTCATATTTGAAACATTTTGTGGGAAAAACTTCATTGTCGTCAAGATTCGTTAGATTTTCAATTAAAAACAATAAAAAATGTCAAAATTAAAAAGGAATAATTACAATTTCAATCACAAACTTTTATTTTTTTTTTACAAATTGAATTCAAATTTTTTATATGTGCCATCCACAATTCAAAATCTTTAAAACTTTATTTTCCACCTCCACTTCATTTTCTTCTCCAAAAATATAAAAA
The DNA here is from genome assembly GCA_903798345.1 of Fraxinus anomala. NCBI lineage: Eukaryota > Viridiplantae > Streptophyta > Magnoliopsida > Lamiales > Oleaceae > Fraxinus > Fraxinus anomala. The sequence continues at coordinate 2,207 of CAIGRN010013148.1, forward strand.
TAAAAATGAAAAATAAACAACAAAAATGAAAAAAAGTACAACTAAAGAAAAAGAATTTCAAAGATTTAATGGAAAGCAAAAAACAAAACGTGAATATAAAACTCAATCAAGACATAAACAACAAAGATTAAAAGAAAACCAAAAATAGAACTTGTTTAATGATCTTTTACCTAAGCTCATCGGAAAGTACGTCCTTCAAATGATGATGCGACTGACCCGAATCACCCTTCACATTCGGATTCGAAGCAACCAAATATGGGATTGTTTCTTGATCAATAACATAAATCCAATTCCCACCCCTCCCACCCATTAGTGTATTGAATTGATGGGTAAACATACCCATTTGTCGGCACTTGGGTCTTGGTGTGAGATCAAGGTACAAACTCCGGCGCCGCCACTTTGAATTTGAAAGTGCCACTGCTTTCACTTTCCTTCTCCTCCTCCTCCTCGATATCAACATTTTTTTTTTTTTTTGTTGCCGAATTTACGTTCACCATTTTTCCACAATAAAAAATGTAAGAAAAAACAAGAAAAAATTGTTTCAAATCTGTAAATCTAATTGTTTTTTTCAATCCCTTGTACGGGACGAAAATTTTGTTGGTTTTTTCAGAGAAGTGATGGGTGAATGAAAATGAATGATGTTGGAGCGGAGAAATTAGTAGTTTATATCTCGGATTATATGAACTCATTTTTATATTGGATGGCATGAACAATCTATATTGGGCGCAAACAAGAGTTATTGATGATAATTCATCACTTTCTTACACTCTCAGGTGTTTTAATCAAATCTTTTATTTATTTTGAAGATGAGAACTTTTTTGGTGGGATGAGGTAGAAAATAAAGTTTTAAAGAATTGGAATTATAAGTGGCACATATAAAAATTTTGAATTTAATTTGTTAAAAAAAATATATATATTAGTACTAAACTTGCAATTATTCCTTTTAAATTTTTACATTTTTTATCGTTTTTAATGAAAAATATGATGGATCTTAACGATGAGAGGATTTTTCGCACAAAAAATTTCGAATAAAGGACTTTCGGTGATTTTCAATAGATACAGATATATATCTCACATGAAAACGTTTTCGGATGAAGTTTTTGCTATTAATCCAAAGAAATATTATTCAATTCTTCTCTTGCTATCGGTCTATAAAGTTGTCTATATAGATCAAATCCTTGCTAGGCTTGCTTACCAAAAGTCAAAAGATTAACCTGATTTTGACAGTAGGCTGCTTTAACGAGAGCCTTTGATTAAATGAGTATTTAGTTTTTAATTAGATGGTTCTAGAACGTGTATAAAAAAATTACTAATACTCCTAACAAAAGCTTATTATACATTTTTCGAAGGATATATAGCCCCTGTCGAATCTATTCCATCACAACTTTTGGAATCCTTACACAGCTGAGATACGCCTAGAAAGCTCAGAAACATTCATTATCACCTTTTCTCTGATCAAATTCAGGTCATGAACAGCTTACTGAAACTAGCCTTAGGTAAATCGAGGCCTTAAAATCGAACTTATCTCCCTGTTAACAGAAACTATGCTTTGAAAAAAAAAACTCTTGCTCTTCCTTGAGATGCACCTTCAAAACCAAAGGTAAATCTAACGACTCAATGACCACAAGCATGCAGACAGAGCAACGCAACTTTTTGACACTAAGGTAAGACTTACTTTCAAAATAAGCATTTTAAAAGTCGAAAAAGTAATATAAGATAGAATAAAAGGGAACCCAACAATTTACAACTACATGATAATAAAAACACAGATATTTTTGACAATATCGATCCATGAAATCTATTGCTATTGGGTTGTATGTGCATCCTAAGAGTACAGGTTACAAATTCTTCAAATTTTCATCACTGTAGCAGAAAGTATCAAAATCGAGGATTTCAGTAATATCACGTACAACACAACTGCCCCTTCACGACAACATAACTGAGAGCGTTTTTGGCACGAAGAACTGTGAAGTACAAGATTATAGCACAATTTTCTTCCCATGTGGGCCAATCCAACGCACAAAACATGTCAGTGATCAATTCGCATTTTGGTGCCGATTATATCTCTTGTAAGTCTGTAAACGACAAAATGGAGTGCAAAGCATCCTATGTCCCATACCAGCGATTTTATCATCTATGGTAAATTGACACCCAGCCAAAGCCACATGATATATCCTACTTCATGAACAACAACGATATTGAAGGTATTTTAAAACGTGCCCATAACACGAGAAAGCTNCTATGTCCCATACCAGCGATTTTATCATCTATGGTAAATTGACACCCAGCCAAAGCCACATGATATATCCTACTTCATGAACAACAACGATATTGAAGGTATTTTAAAACGTGCCCATAACACGAGAAAGCTTAACAAACATGGCACGATCTTTTAACAGGTTATTTGATCGGCTGGGAAGATGGGGAGTTCTATAGAAGTTCTATTTCTAAAAATGATCGATCCACAATTGGCACTAAACTTCTGCCCACTAAAAAGAGACGTCTCATCATCTCCACTGAGAGTGAGCAAGAAAAAATTGGTAATCAGGGAGAATAACCTGCAAACTGCTAAGCCAATCGTCTGCAGCGTGCAAAAGAGAGCTCTCTTGCTCACGTTCATGAGCTGCACAAGGGCTCAAAATTGAACCTTTTAACTTGTATGAAGCAAGGCCAAAGACTGGTAAAGAAATTGTTGAAGACGGATCAACAATTCCATGGACTTGCCTAGTGTTTGCAGCATGAAATTGAGGCAAAATATTACCTGGAAGTTCACAATTTGTCAATGAAGGGCAAAGAAGACATTCCACACACAGACAAGCGCAGCAACAAAGAGATAGAGTCTACTTTTCGGTTTTTGGTCCTTTTTTATTTTTTAGGGGGTGGGGAGGTTTGCTACTTTTCATCTTTGAACACGGCCACATCCTGCATGCACTGAGAGAGAGAGAGAGAGACAGATACAGAGACAGAGAAGAGAGAGATGTACTTCTAGGGTGCGTCGACAAGGAATGAAAGGTCAAAAATGATGCGTCCAGATCATGCAGTGTTGGCCCTATGGGTATTCTATAAATTGGATACCTGCAAGAGATTAAATAAGAATGAGACTTTAAGAGCCGGGAACATCAAATAAAAATATAAAATCTTGTTTATTTGCATGCAAGAAAACATACCAAGCTATGGATATCCAGCTTGCTGGAAGTAGATCACAGCTTCTGTATTTTTTAAGTTCGGGAAATTGGGATGCAAGAACAGAAATCTGCACAAATAACCGGTTTTGAGGTCATAAAAAATAGACAAATGCTGATTGGATATTTCAAACTCTAAAAAGTGAGTTCTACCTTATCAGTTAGTGGTCTACGGTTATATGGTTGTTCTTGCTCCAAATATTCAAACAAGAGTAGTCCAGGTGAATTAGAAATTTCAGCTTCGTCACTAGATGAACTGATGACAGATTTATCTCTCAGCATGAGTTTGTTTAGACGTTGGGAGTTAAAATTAATGAGGTTTTGCTGATTCCTCGACCCATCCACAATAGATCTGGAACGCCTATCAGCTTCACAATCACTGCTGCCAGCACTACTTGTTTCCATAGATGACTCGGCATCACTCTCCTCACCAGGCCTCCTGAAGAAAACAGTTAGCACGTGTTCACTAAAACAAGAAACATAAGTTTTGCAAAGTCTAGAGAACGTGTTCATTTCTATAGGAAGCTTCTCTAATTGCTTTGCTTCTTACACAAAAATGTGAGGTCAAAGGAAAATCAGTTAGTGTGATCAGGTTAATTTCATCTGATTAACTATCCTAGAAGAAGAACAAGGTTATCTACTGGATAAGCATTCTCATGTTTAACTGCACATTAGATGCTGCTCCAAGTTAACTATCTTAGTAAAGAAAACTCCTGATCATGGAATATATAGATATAAAGCAGCATTTAGTATATAATTGTTTGACACTAAAGCTAAGGGATACTCGTGAACATAAAATCCTAACTTTCAAATTCTGTAGCATGCCAAGTTAAATTTTTTGAATTGTAATCATGACGTCTCCTCTTATGACTTCTCTTTAGCCCAACAATTTTATTACCAAATGGAATGGGAAGCAAATTTCTACCCAGAAAGGGGAACTAGTATCACAGAAAATACATTGTAATATTATGTATCAAATATGAAGAAATAGAAGAAGGCATTTTTCAAATGATGATGCCATAATATAATCCCATAAAGACGTTTACCCCAATGCAGACCATTTTCTAAAGTCTTTGTAACCTTCTCCTCGTACAAACCCGACAAACAATAGCAAACCATAATATGCAAAGGATAAATCCATTACTTGCATGAAATGACCTTGCCTGATATATTACTGAAATATAATTTCCAATAAGTGCAAAGAAATCATACAGGTTGCCCCAGTTAAAACAAATTTGGACATCTAGCTTATTATGTACTTATAAGATATATAGAAGGTGCAGGAATGATCTGCTGTATATTTTAGCTAGACTTCAGAAGTCAAATGTTTTTGAGATTATGTACCACATCAATAGAATATGAATTTTGAAGAACAAAACAAGGAGAAGGAAAAATCAACCAGGAGTGGTGATTCCACAACAAATAAAATCATTTGCAATTGAAAAGAACTTATAGTATTGAATGCCTCATTTTTGTAATCCTACAACAGGTATGTCAATAAACTCGAAGCCAAAAGCAAATTTAACCACATAATTTGTATAATTGTTTTAAAAGAACTTATTGTATTGAATGCATCGGGTTGTGATCCTACAATGGGTTTATCATTAAGCTCAAAGCAAAAAGCATTTTAACCACATACTTTTTACAACTGTATAGCTGTTCCAGCACATAGACACTCTAATTTTCGATAATTTTATAATAACATTTTGAAAGGGAATGGGCAAACCAAAAGAGAGTGGATTTATTTCTAGGCGATCTACAATTTGAATTCACATTACACCAATAGCATGTTAGCATAATTCAACTTAAAATTGGCCGAGCAGTAGGGAAAAGAGTTTCCAAGGATCACGTGTAATTTAGAATGAACCAAAGGAATGAGCTCTAATGGCTTTACTGTTAAACTGACCTTTGGACAGACCTTGAGTCATGTCTACAAAAAATGCTATAGAGATCAAGATATCTTTGAAGTTCCAAATTGGATTGTTAATTTGTAGAGCTCAACAAAATTTGAGGCCATAGGCTCAAAGAAACTGTTTCAAGATGGAGCAACAAGAAGCTTTGCAAATAAATCTAGGTGGAAGTAAAGAAGGCATCACAGTTTGTCATAGCATTTTGCTAACTATTGGTAGACGTGAAGTGAGATAAAGTGGAATAGGGAGTTTTAAATTCTCAGAAACATGGGTTTATGAAGCTATACTACAACTAAAAAATTCTGCAATTAAGACCAGAACTCTGAGAAAAATATATGATTTTAGAGACCCCAAAAGTAGTAAATTCCAAGTGAATCCATGTCTAATGGTTGCTAATCAAAATATTCAAAAGTTGCATGTTTAAAACCTGTCAAACCAGTAATTTGTATTTCATTTAAAATCATTGGGAAAGCTGTGGTATTGTTATAAAACCTATTATATTATCTTATATAGTAGAAAGCATTTATCCATAAACACCTAACAGGTAAGCATACGGGTTTGAGCCTTTATGGACTCGCTTTCCAATTGCACTATTCTCTCTAATCTGGGAAAACAACACCCCACACTGGTCATTTAAGGAGAGATACTTATTTCCATATGTCCTCACATGATACTGCCACACACACTCCAGTTCCACTCTGGTAAACGAGATTTAATCCCTGACCTCGTGTGTGAATAACAGTATAATCTATTTCACATTTATATCTTCTATATAGCTTTTGAACTTTATATTAACTGTTAAACTAGAAAATGTAACTTTCAAAAAAAAAAACTAGAAAATGTAACACTCGAATGATGCTCAAAAATTAAAAAAAGACCAGTGCTGACATATAACCCTGCTTTTAATTGGCTATTGGAAATTCGAAAAAGATTTGAGGCAATTTGGATTTGGTATTGGTAGGGTTTAGATTTTTGACTTCTTACATCCTGAAAATAAATCCCAACACGAGATTTTAGTTTTATAACAATTATAGTTGTAATGCTGTTATGAATAAAATATTGGTAACTAACTCCATAAGTAGGAAATATAATTTTAAGAAACTGCAATGATCCTAGAGGATTTCTTTGTCCTTAGATTTTGGTTTAAAGTAATGACATAGCATCTTTTCAAAAGCTCAAAATTCGGCCAAAAGAAATTCAAAGAAACTATGGGGGAAAAGTGAGCCATAAACTAAAAGCTATTAATTTCTTTTGAGACGTTTTAAATCGGCAAAAATGTCCAGCATTGTGCATTTAATGCTTGTATTACAGTCCTAAAATAATGAGTGAAATAAGACTGACCTATCGAGCACATGGCTGAGGAGTATACAACGAAGTTGAAGCAATTATAAGATATTATACAAAAATCTCCAAGGAAGATTAACATCATAAAATCCATCAGCAGTAATTTTCCATTTTCCTATTAATTGGAGATCATTATGGGAGAATTAAACCAGAAGGTGATCACAAGTCACAACAACAATGGTCAACGTAATGTAGCACTAGTCATAATGGTATTAAGTACTGGTATGGAATAAATAATGAATGACCGCATAATTACTCATGATAACACGTCTAAAAAGTTATCAGTACAAGATTTGCCCATTAGATTGAGAGTATAATGAGAGAGTCCAATGAGTAGGTGATCCCAACAACAATGATCAAAATGGAATGCGACACTGATGATGGTGTAACCACCGACAAAAAACAAAAACTGAACGAATGTATTTACTTACCAAAAGCAAATGAAGAAATGACAACCCAACTAAATTCAACCAAAGATCAAATAATACAACGATCAAAGAGTACTCGTATTAATGCTTACCTTAGTCGTGAAGAAGGCTTCTTAGAGTCTATGTACAACTGTATGCCTGACAGGTATGGAACATAATACTGTATGATTCTGTCTTTCTCGTTCAATACCAAAGGTACTCCTGCCCCATACACACTCCACTCTTGAAGAGATTCCCACAGATCATCCAGACAATAAAATGGATGAGACACTGCTTTCCGCATTTTCCATCCCCTTGCATTTGTCTGTCAGCAATACATGTTGATGCAAATTAATGACCTTCAGAAAACTTTACCTTCCAGAATTGCTGGGATTTAACAACATTTAGGTAGAAATTTTGTAAATCTTTTGAAAATGACTTAAAATTAACGAGCTTATAAAACTACTTTGATAGATTTTCCTAACCTACTGCCAATCGATTCTGTTCATAAACAACTTTTTAATTAAACTTTTGAAAAAGCTGCAAATTAACGGCCTTTAGAAGGACAACTTTCATAAATCTTTCAAAACAAATTTTTAATTATTGGTAAAGTGAAGCCTTTGAAGTTTGAACTAGACTTCGTAGTGAACGGAATTTTTGGTCAGGTGATCCAAAAAAATAAATAGCATATAGACACTGTTTTCCCATTCATTTCCTGTAAACAATACAGGGGTTTAGGGTTTACCTCAGAGCCGCAATGTGCAGGAATGAATGGAGTAACAGATTCCATCAAACGATCCAAGTTAGTAATAACAACAGGCGGCGGCTGTACAGGAGCCGAAACCGATCGGACAGAATCCAGTTTCGACAATGCTGCATTCGAGTCATCAGACTCACTTCGGTTCCCCGCCTCAGCATGGGTCAAATACTCCGTCTTCAGAGCCGCCGTCTGCAACTCCTGCTGCTGTTGCTGGTCCATCAAGTGCTGCTTCTGCATCAACTGTTGTTGTTGTAACAGCATTTGCTGTTGCCTCCGCACCGCCGGCGGGTTGTAAAATCTGTCTCCCCCATGGCTCCGCGACACCGCGAAGCTTCCCTTACCTGACATTAATTACTCTTAACAATTTAATTGAATTAAATTTCTGTGGGTACGTATACAATATACGTATTTTTGTGTTTTGGATTGGGAATTTCTTCTTTAATGAATGAAGAATTGAAAAGATCGGTGAATGGGGATTGAATTGAAAGGAATTTGGATTTGAACAATTCGGGTTTTTTGGGAGGTTTTTAAAGAGGTATGCTGTGCTTTGACTGTGTGCTGAGAAGAGATGGAAGGTTATGACTCACTGTGCGACTCTTTACTCTTCATCACTTTATGAATTATTGGGGTGTGTTTGTCAAATTCACTTTTTAATTACTTATTTTTACGTTTAGGATAATTATATTCAGATAGTAATTTTTATTTTTTGTACCACATTTTCATTGTATTTAAAATTCTTAATATTTACTCATTATAGCACTTTATATCCCTAACAATTTTTCATATCATTCTTATTCTCAAACTTTCTATTAATTAATACGTTTTATATTTGATGATAGTTTTATTTCCAAAAGTTCGTTAAAATGGTGTAAAATAACCTTTTTTCATCATACTATTAAAAATTAAGTAAATAAATAATGCGAAAAAATATTTTTTCATCATTTCAAAGCATGAAAACAAAATATATTTATATAAATCATCATCAATGAGAGGACGTACTAGTTAATAGAAAGTTGAAAATGAAAATTCGACGAAAAAAAGTTAAGATGCTATAATGAGCAAAGATTGGAGAGTTTAACTACAATTAAAATGTGGTGCATCAAATAAAAATTGTGGTAACAATATAGTCACTCTCACGTCAAATATGTCAAGGCCAGGGGCATTCGAACGTTATTAAAGAGCCCATGACTATCCGAGTATTCGAGATTCAACAATTATATCCAATAGACTGACAATTCAAGATTTTTCAAAGTTATATTTCTTACTTAAAAAAGTAATTGCAAATTTCACCTTCAAAGTTTAGAATAACGAATATACAATATTAATCTAGAAGTACAAATTATAAGGATACAAATTATTTTTTTCTCACCGCTTAGATGAACTCATATTCTTGTTTTAGACCAATCGCCTTCTTTGTTCGTTGACGGTGCAGTGGTAAGCACGGATGTGGTGGCGGTTGAAGAAGATGGCCTCGTTTTTCTTTTTCTTTTTTTATCTCTCTCTTAAATTTATCATTTATACTTGTAATATTGCCCCATAATTTTGAATGTACATGTCAACTATGTTGACTAATAGAAAAATCGATGGAATTCATTCATCCATACTTTGGCTTTTTCTTTGAAGCTCTTATCATAAATTGGAGACGTGAAAAAATAAATAAATAAAATCAATTTTCATGCTGAGGTGTTGGACTCTTACCGCAGCCTTCATTTTTCTCTCTTTGCAATGAATTGTGCTATTTGTACAACGTTGTTGACAATGTTGGTTGTGACAAAAAAAATATTGATTAAAATGATGAATTGTTTTTAAAATTGTCCAATGACAACATGACACGTGGCATGTTATCAATGATGATGTCAAAATAATTGTACATGAAGCATTGTTCCTTTGCAATATGTGTGTGAAGGCTTACAATTACTCTATTTGCCTTGCCACTTGCATTAGTTTATATCGAGGAATTTAACTACTTGCGCATCAAAATTGTGCACGAAATGTTACATAATATGATATGGAGGAAAAAGATTATATAAAAAAATTGACTACGTTTTAAACTGACAAATGATATAATGGAACTCATTACGTAACTTTTGATGTATACGCAGTAAGGTTCTATACGTTGAATGGGTGCCAATGCCATGCAGGAAGTGCTAAACAAGAAACTTATCCGACATGTAGGACGTGGTAAACAAGAAAGAATTAGTTTAAAAATCTTGATTTCTCTGTTAATTTCCTTTACATTATACAATGCGAAATCTTTTAGCCATCAAAACAGACCATAATATTCTAGTTAAATGTTCCATATATTTCACTAGTTTAGTAGCCAAATTTGAACTTAATTACTATCACATTTCAAATCAATAAGACACCGACGTTCTTTCAATTCGATTAAAATTAAATTTTTAATCGAACCAAACGTACACTTAATATCGTTTAGTAGAAATTATGAAAGAGATCGTGATAATGTTGAAGGGAATTCAATTTCTTGCATATTAATGTCCAGTGAAGCAGAATAAACAGATTAATCAAATCTCGTGCTTATATTGTAAAGCACTTTTTTTCCTTCTTCAGAATATTTGGTTCCATTATTTACTTATAATTTTATTAATTAATAAGCACCAGTATTCAGTTCTTTGTTAATCCTATTTTGAATCTTGAATAGTGCAACTTTCAAGTGGGACCTATTGCGGCGAATCGTGTGGTGGAATATCAGCCGCCGTACGGCCATAGGTTGGAAAATTAGAGGGATAATTGTACCATTGCTCCTCAATATATTGCTCAAAATTTCATATTAATCCCAAAACTTAAAACTAGCAAATCGACGGCTATTTTCAATTTTCATTATAGTTGTACAAAGTTCAATAGTGAAAACTTCCAATATTTGTTATTTTTCGTTTGACACTCAGCCTAGCTTCAAATATTAGACACCAACTCAAGTCAAGAAATATGATTTAACTTCACAAGTGCTTCATTTTATCATTTTTAATAACAGTAGTCAACGTTAAACGTACAACGACACCAACTCAAGTCAAGAAATATAATTTAACTCATTTTATCATTTTAAATAACAATAGTCAACGTTAAACGAGCGATGACACCAACTCAAGTCAAGAAATATAATTTAACTTCACAAATGATTCATTTTATCATTTTTAAAAACACTAGTCAATATTGAACGTGTGTTGCACGTTATTATGAAATGTTTTATAAGTGTTGTCAAAGTACTATTTGAATATGCGTAAATGTTAATTAATTTATAATCGATACCCGAAAATATATACATGATAATAAATACTAAATTATTTATTTAATTTTGAATTAAATAAAAAATTAGATATTAATTAGCATACATAGACGTAAATAATGAAATGCATTATTGAACTTGAAATTCTAATTAACTTATAATTAGAATTAACAACATTGAAATGCACAAATTGAGATGAATATTAATTAAATGAACGTGAATGTTAATTAATTGAAAATTAAAAGTAGGAAATTCATACATTAATGAAAGTATATAGGTGAAATGAATTTGTCAAATGTACATGTGCATTGATTATAATTATATGGTTAAATATATATTGAAGTACGAAAAGTAAAGTATTATTGAAATAATTGATTATAGTAGAACTAAAATCGTCAAAAAAATAATATTTAATATATTATAAATTATACAGTCCTAAAGTTGGACAGTGAACATCACATAACTGTCCAATAGAAGTTTTCGTCATAGAAAAATGAGAGCATGCTTGTCTAAGATTATAAGTAGCATCTTTGGAGATTTTTGGGATTATGTCAACAGAGGCTGTGACAAATCTACTCTTCTTAAAAATGAGAGACTAAGTTGCTAGTTAGACAAAAGATTAGGTACAAGTGGTGAATTGTTTCATGGTTAAACGATGATATAATGGGAATTCAATACAATCCTCTATTTTTCCTCCCCACTACAACCCAACCCCTAATCATCCTCTCAGAATTATCGCCGAGCTGCCCTTTTCTTGATTCTCGATCGAATCGCCAATATAACAGCTAAAATAAACGAACAAAATCCCTAGAAATTAATGTAAAAGCTTTTTGAATTTTGATTATTGATTCTTTTTTGTGATTGTTGAGTTTTTTTTTCTCGGAGCTGTATGGACTGGCCATGCGACCCTGGTTTTCTGCGATCGGCCTCTCGAGAGAGGACTCCGCCGTCGTCAATAATCAAGCCTCCGACATTATTGTTATCATCTCAAAAGTAGCCGATTCTTTTGAAACGTCCAACTTTCTTGAAACGAATTGTTGTAGATTCAGAAATGGCCGCTGATACTCATAGCCCGAGTCCCAAGGGGCTGCTGTGTAATGCCGGAGCTGGTGCCGCTGCCGGTAATTGTCACTCACTCTTCTACAACTTTGCCAGTCATTTTAAAGTTTTTTATATGTTGTACGATTTAATTGTGTAATATGATATGTTTGATTTTGGTTAGTAATTGTGGATAACGTGTTTTGTGCTTGAAAAACTTGTATTTTGATTTGGTTTTTAATATGCTGCAGGAATGATTGCAGCCACTTTTGTGTGTCCTTTGGATGTTATAAAGACTAGATTACAGGTCCATGGGCTGCCACAGCTTGTTAATGCTAATATGAAAGGTGAGGTGACGCATCTTTGGTTGCCCTAGGAAGTCTTATGAATTATGATTCATAGAGTTAGTGAGATCAATAATTTGCAAATGCAACTAGTTGTATGATGGTTACTTGTTTTATAAGTGTAAGTTCAACAGTAAATTCATCATCCATTCACAAAATGTTGAATAAAATCTAAAGTGAATATTTGTAGAACTGTCAAAAAAATTATTATTACCTAATTTGTGAAAGTTTTACTGTGAATCAATGTTTGAAGATTGAAAGATTTATTTTGAAGCTGGGATGGAATTTTTTCATAATCAGAATACAAATACAACTTCTTATTGTTTGTTTCTTGCTTTCTTTCACTTTCTTATTATTGCCCAGGGAGTATTATAGTTGGGAGTTTAGAACAGATATTCCAGAAGGAGGGTTTGCGTGGAATGTATCGCGGACTCTCCCCTACGATGCTGGCACTGCTTCCGAATTGGGCAGTATGTCACATTACTTTGTTTGCTAGTTTTTTATGGTTGTGGTTAATATAGTGCTTACTGAAGCAGTTCATTTGCCTTGACATTTATGCCTTTGGAGGCCTGTTTCTATATTTTTTGCTTGTGTTTCTTTCTTCCATTACCCAAAGCCAAAGGCACAAAGTCTTTAGTTGTATATTTAATTTTTCTCTGCCTGGTCTCAAGAAAGATAAATTCCATGCGAAATGACCCAGTAATACAATTTTTTCAGGTGTATTTCACAATTTATGAGCAATTAAAAAGTTATCTTGGAGCTGATGGTTAGTTTATTACCTACTTTTCTAATGAAAAAGTGTTTATTTTATCTTTTGATAAAAATATGTAATCACTTCTGTTTTAAATTAATAATACAACTGCAAGCTTTCTCCCTTTGTACCATTACTTACCGTGCCTTTTTTTTTTTTTTTTGGCAATTGTAGATGTAAATCATCAGCTCTCTATTGGTGCCAATATGATAGCTGCTTCTGGTGCTGGAGCGGCAACAGCTATTGCCACAAATCCTCTATGGGTTGTCAAGACAAGACTTCAGGTATGTCTCTCGTCCAATTTTATATAAATTCCATTCTTCTGCTAAATGTGGTTTGTTTTATTAAGTTTTCATGTTGGTATGAAGAGGCTGGTTTTAGTGATGCATGAGCAAACATGAACCTCCCATACTCTGCTCAAAGATATATATAAAAATTAGTTATGACATTTGATTTCAGTATTTTTCTCCTCAATTAATTAATCTACAGGATAAAAATTTGTTTAACTCAACTCTGGGTAAGCAATTGTAGAGATGTGCTATGTTTGCGGTCACTGGGTTCATTTGAAAAGAAGGAAAGCTACTATTGATTTTTTATTTCTGGGTCTAGGATATTCTCATATATTTACTAGAGGTCCCTGTATCTTTTATAGATTTCTTTCAGTGATGTGCAGCGAAGCAATACGTCTTCCTTTTTTTTGGTGATTGTACATAAATTCATTTGCTTATAATATTCGAGGAGTATATTTCCTCTTTCACAATAAGGCGCATGCCCAGGGAGAGTTGAAAAATATATTTTCTGGAAATATATTGGGTTCCTTGTGTATAACTTTTGATTTGTTAAATGGAAAAATGCAGTCCAGATAAATATGGCTTCAAATCGCATAAATTCCACTCCTTGTTTGGACTGGGAAAGATAAAATTTTCTTTGCACATATCTTATGCACGGGAGATCCAGTTTCCTTGGGCCATTCAGTGTCTCTTTTAAAGTAAAGAATAGTTTAAGTGTTGCTCATTTTCTCTTTCAATTATTTGTGAAGACACAAGGAATGAGAACCAGTATAATGCCATACAGGAGCACTTTATCTGCCTTAAGGAGAATTGCTCATGAAGAGGGTATTCGTGGACTGTACAGGTTAGTTAAATGAAATCATGCCAATAGTATGGGGGCTTGAATTCTTGTTAAGGAAATAATTTCTGGATCTTTACTTTTTATTTTTTATTTCTTGTGATCAACAGTGGTCTTGTGCCAGCTTTGGCCGGTATCAGTCACGTTGCCATCCAATTTCCCACCTATGAGAAGATTAAAATTTACTTGGCAGATCGGGGTAAGTTTTTATCTTTTTTGGTCTTTAGAAAACAGTTACATCGTATTACTTCTCTCAATCTGGACGAAAATTAAAATCCTTTTTATTCAATATGATGATGTTAGATAACACCACAATGGATAAACTCAGTGCAAGTGATGTTGCTGTTGCCTCTTCAGTTTCTAAAATATTTGCTTCCACATTGACGTATCCGCATGAGGTATGGAGTGATGAGAATTTCCATCTTTTGGCATGCTACTTTCTATTTACAGAGGCATATCTGCTATATGCGTTGATAGGCTTGTTTCTTTTACCCTCGCGTTGCACGGACCAACCTAAGAAGTAGATGTGGATGCCAATCCGAACTGCTTACTGTAGTTGAGAAGTAACTTGGGGCAACATCCATTAGGTTCTTGTTTGTTATTTTTAAAAACATGCCGTTGAAAAGTATGTATGTGTGTCACCATTTAATGTGTTTTCTGCATTTAGGAGCCTTTAGGGCATGCTACTTTCCTCTACTAAATCCTTACTACCGTTGAGAATTAGAAACCCTAATTCTATACCACCATGAGCAATTAAATCGTAGAAAGAAAAATACACATGAAAACAAGCATGATTTATAGAGGTTTGTCTCAATGTGATGAAAAGATTTACAAGAGAAAATTGCACACCCTATTTTCTATAATTACTCTCTCTCTCTCTTTTTTATGATAATCCAAAACGTAGCTCCCTATTTTAAGACAAATTAGGGCCAAACTGAAATTACAAGTATAAAATTCCTAACAAATATGACTCTTCATTATAAGTCATATATATTCTCTGTATTATTTTCGTTAAAGACAAAGAAGATTTAAATATTAAATTATTAATCAGTCCATCATGCCTTGTTCCCCATCTACCTGCCAAAAAATGAAAATTTCTATAACCAGGTGAATCTGTGATAAAAATGAAAAGAAAGTCACAGTATGTAAAAGGACAATTAACAGCACAGCTATGTTGTATTAATACCTTTAGGACACAACAACCTTGCATCCTGTTGATTCCTTTCTCTTTCAGTCCAAGCAGACTATCAGAAGTTCGTAGCATGAAAAGAAGTTCTTCCCTTTGTATTATTGCATGAATGCAAGAACTCTTCCTCTTAAAAGGGGTTGAAGCTGCTCATTTTGATTGCTATCCATCTTATATGCCACCTAATATCAATTCCTTTAATTCTGAGAAATCTTATATCCAGGTTGTTCGCTCGAGGCTTCAAGAACAAGGCCACCACTCTGAGAAGCGTTATTCTGGTGCAGTCGACTGCATAAAGAAAGTTTTTCAACAAGAAGGCATTCCCGGGTTCTATCGGGGGTGTGCCACCAACCTTCTTAGGACAACACCTGCTGCCGTAATCACATTTACCAGTTTCGAGATGATTCATCGGTCTCTCGTTACTTTCTTCTCCCCTGATCCACACCCTCAACCGTTGTGATGATGGAACCTGCTTGAAATTGATGAACGAGTTTACAGGAAAGAATTCATGATATTACGTGTCAAGTCTCCAAGAATGTCTGTTTTGTTTGATTGGTTTTGCTCTTTACTAATTGGTTGTATGTCTTCAATCGTTATTTATAGACTTCCACAAAGCACAGCCAATGAGGATGGCAATGTTGTAACGATGAATGATAACTACGAATAACTGTTACGGTATGGAGCATTTAAAATTTATGATGTGTTCAGTATGTTGAACTGCAGTTTGAATGAAATTTTTTTATTTTATTTTCTTTTATTCAATTATTATGAAATTTTAGTTATATATATAGTATTCGTACGTGAATATAATTAAATATTGATAGCCCTTATTTGATTCTCATTATTTTCAAAATACATTTCTCTCTCTTCTTTTCAACCACACATTTTTCAATAAAATAATATTACACGTAAACTAAATTCTTTTTCCATACATTCTCCATTAATTTACTATTCAAAAATGCATTTTTCAATAAAATGGAGCTTGAATGGTGAACCATAGGTACAATACTCCCGAAATTTTAACATTAACCATCTTTTATATTGAAGTACGTACTTCTTGACAATAAAAAAGTTGTTTAATTGCAAGTTTGATGTTCAAATTTTTTCTTCCATTCTGTTTCTATTTAAAGTTATGTTAGGCGACCCATACCTATGAGGACTCAATATGAAAGAGAAATGCATTCCTTTAAATTGAAGACATTACCGGTTGCAAAACTTTTTTTAAGAAAAGCTTCCCCAAGTTTTCATAGCGTTCAAATCGAGGTTGCGGACATTGGAAAATGTCTCAAGAAAGTCATGAGGTTCTTAAAAAAGGTCATCATTGTCCATGAAGTAGGCGCTACGGAGCTCATCTCGAATATTTGTACTTGTCCAAATCTTGTGTGTTTCTGTTGGACAACTCAATAGGAGACGAGAAGAGCCTCCCAGACACGCAAATACATTAGCTTGGACAGACATAAGCAAATACTAGTCCCTGAAGTCAAGTAGGTCCAACAATTCTATATTAATCGGGGTTCTAAAAAGCGTAAATCGTGACAAGGCGTGGATGTCAATCAGGTTAGGCAAGGTCTACGAGTAAAAAACCTTAAAAAAGCGTTTTCTTAGTTTTATTTTAAAATTTTTAAATCAATCTAAAAATCATTTAATAATTAACATAATGCCTACTGAACATATAAAATTATAAAATACTATATTGAAAAAAAAAAGGAGGTGCTCCTAGGCACAAAAAAATAAAATAAGCAAATAATAATAATAAAAGGAAAAAACATTTCTCGTGTTTAGACGTCGCTTTTTAGAACGCTGATATTAATAAATCAATTTTTAATATAAAAGTTTTGGAAGTATAATAGTAGTTCTTTTTTTTAAAAAAAACCAATTTTGCTATTTTACAATTAAATTGAATTGATTTATATTCTCAATAAAATGAATTATACAGTTGAGATTTTAATAAAAAATAAAAATGCCCATAATTTTCTGCGATCCATACTTTTTTTTTTTTCCTCTTTTGAAGTGAATAAGATTATTGGTGTTAGAAGCATAAGATCCTACTTGACCCAATATAATTTGTTAGAGTCCATCTATAAGCATAAGAATTAGGAAAAAAACACACATATTTTAAATTTATATTTCAATAATTGGGTGATATAAATCTTCTTTCAAAAATCAGATATTAACCCTCCCAAATCCCTAACATCACCACAATCCCAAACCACCATGAACATCAGTTGGCACCGTCGCAACCATTTTCTCATCCTATACTGTGACTTATTAGAATGTGTGATTTGTAACTTAATATGTAATTGCGACTCATAAATTGTATATTTGTGACTGCAATTTGTGATTAGTACGTAACAATGACCATAAATTATGATCATGGCTTGTTTAGCTAAATTATAGTTCACTACATTTTACCACATATCACAAAATATGGCAACCTATTTTTGAGATTTTTCCACGATTTTCTTAATTTTGAAATTTTAATTTACAATTTCTCTAAGAATTACCTATGTCCCAATGTGGAAATTTCACCACATACCTTGTTTTTATTAAATATTCAAATTATACTATTAAATTTTTTTAAACAAAAAATATTGCATTTTATGTAGTAAAAAATAAAAAAAACACAAAATTGCTTCTATCATCAATTAATTGATTCCATAGCTGTAATTACTCCTCCAAACACGCCTCAACCTTTTCGGTGAAGAAATAGAATTTTGAATCTATCATCAATTAATTGACTACATGGCTATAACCAGTCCACCAAACACGCCTCAACAATCCACGGTTATCGGTTATCTTCCCTAAAAAAAATCCCCAAATCGTAGTATTAAATTGTGTTCGAGCCACATTATTTTGAAAGAATTTATTTTAGAATAGTAAATTGATGGAGAGTGTGTGGTTGAAAAAGAAAGAAAAGTTATTGATGTGATGAAAAAATTATTTTATTGAAGAATGTGTGGTTGAAAATAAGTAGAAGAATGAGAACGAAAAAAATAATGTGGCTCAAACAGTGGCTTAATCTTTGGAAGAAAAATAAAAAAATCTACCACTGATATGAAGAATTCCCCCATTCAATTACATTCACAACTTTCTTCACATCCAAATCCAGGTTTTATTTCACATTGTGTGCCAGGAAATTGATGTTCATGCTGGGATTTCACATTTTCGTACAATAATGCAGGTTCTCACAAACGTTCTGAATTTACTTGTGCAGCGCTACTTCTGTAACATCGCATATCGTTTAAAGACAATTCAAAACTTGTGTGATTCTACTAGGAGGCTACCTGCTTCTGATCCAAGTTTTCATCGTCATGGAATGACAATTCAAAACTCACTTAGTTTGAAGAAATCAAGTGATAAAGCCACCTTTACTTCCAAAGCAAAATTTAGTTTCTTCAAAACTCAAGAATGATGAAGATAAGAAGAGTCCAATGCAGAAGATAATTCAAGTGTGATTTGAGCTTTTTGATTGTGAAACTTTTGCTTCTATACAATTCTTTTTGTTAGTATGTTATTCAGCACGACAAGTAATGCGTATCAAATATATATAAAAATCTTATATGTAAATATCTAATCATCTTTAGTCAAGATCCAATTACAATGCCATTAAATTGTTTGGACATACTAACTATGCAATCTCCTATGAGCTTAGGACAACAAGAGATCACAGTGCTAGTGACATCCGGAATTTCACTAACATCGTCGTGGATGTAGCAAAAAAAATATTACAATTCCCCGAGATCCTAATCCTTAGAGAAGTCAAATAAAAGAAAACAACTAGCTATGATGTCGCCAAAAATGGTTTTTTCAAGCAAAAGAAGCTCTACTGAAAAATCACAAGTTCAATATCGAGGCTAATATATTCAATTCACAAATTTATGGTACAATTCATCTGTGCATGTTGCAGCTGCTGTTGAGGTTGCAATTGTGGTTGCGAGATAAAAACCCAATGGTCCAGCCACTGCCTCAAGCCATGGTTAAAAATTTGATATGAACATATTTCATGTAATCATTCTGCAAAAAAAAAAAAAAATTTATGAGGCATGATTCAAGACGTCAAACATAATAATTACCTCAATGAAATCAATCCACCATGGTCGCTGATGGTGGATATTCTCAATTCACTGTCAATATTATTGTAGCAAGCAATTTAATTTTGAAATTGAATATCCATATGTTATGCTTTTGAATTTAACGCCACACGTTTTCGGTGTCTTTGGAAATGTCAGTTACATATACAAAAATGAATGATTATTATGCAGTACTTTTGGAATTCTTTTGAAGTATTATGGGTTATTATTTGAGTTTAATAGTATAAAATGAATTATTATATGTTAATAAGGTATATATGATTTTTCCCCCCAATAAATTATGGTGTAAGAATTAAAGATGGGTGATTTTGCTTATTTTAACATTTCCTTTATACTGGAATAAATATAATAATAAAAATGTTAATATGCAATATATATTTTATTAAAAAGAAGTTAATATGGTCATGTTTGATTGCAACGAATTCCATGAAAAATGTCGCATTCGAGAAAAATGAATTCCACTTTGATCGTTTGATTACAACGTGGAAATTGAAACCGAATTCCAATATACAATCATTTTAAGCTACATTTTCTTTGTTTTCGTAGAAAACGAATATTTATGGGTTTGTTAAATTTTTATTTTCCAACTAATATGGAATTGAAATTCATTTTCACATTTGCATACGACCCTAATAATAAAGATGGCCCAAATTGTGATTTTAATTATTACCCCAAATGCTCCCCTTTAAATATTACACAATTGGCACTCGCAGAAGATTTGATGCTCGTTGCTAGAGGAGATGCTACTTCGGTGAGTATTTTGATGAATTGCTTGGCTGATTTTGGCAACATGTCGGGGCTTAGAATGAATGTTCATAAGTCGAACTTGTACTTAGCGGTCTATGAGCAAGATATGGAGGAAATTCATGAGATTGCTAGTATACCCAAATGATCTTTGCCTTTTAACTATTTGGGCATTCCCCTAACGACGGCAAAACTGAAAATCAGCTCTTATGATGCACTCATTAACAAAATCACAGCTTATATTGATGCTTGGTCTAGGGCTACCTTATCATATGCGGGAAGAACGGAGCTAGTGAGAGCAGTGCTTCAAGGGGTGGAATGTTTTTGGTTTTTTATCTTCTCCATTTTGGCCATGGTTACCTCTAGAATCATCACACTTTGCCGTAATTTTCTTTGGATATCCAACAAACCATTGGTTGCATGGAGTAATATGTGTTTACCAAAGGATGAAGGTGGACTCGGGCTAAAGGATATTAAAAGCTGGAATTCTGCACTTCTAGCAAAAACTCTTTGAAACATCCACTGTAAAAAGGATACTTTGTGGATTAAATGAATTCATTAGGTATACATTCACGGGAGTTGCATTTGGACGTACATGCAAAGGAAAGATGACTCCTCTTTCTTCAAAAAACTACTGGATATTAGAGACTACATTATTGGGGCTGAACGTACTACCCAAGGTTTCACGGACCACGGGTTTGGCTCTCGAGGTACTACGCCTTAAGGTCGCCTTCAAGGCGCCTTCCCCTCATTCTTAGGCTGACAAGCTCGAACAACTGGCGCGCACACACGCTATGAGTAGGATGTTAGGGAAAATACATACATATGATCATATCATTAGTACACTCTTTGATAAAATAGGCTTCACGACTAGCTGTTAGCGTGTTTATCGTGCCAAATGGGGAGATAAGCATTCTCATTACTGACATTCTCCCAATTCGAATTCGCTTACGTCCTCGTAGGGAGAAGTGAGGTTCGCATCATCACGCATTCGTCTCATTGCAAGAATAACAATGGCACCACCTCCA
>CAIGRN010013151.1:0-14975 GCA_903798345.1 Fraxinus anomala
AAATAGTTTTCGAGCAAATTTTTTTAATATTTTTTTTAAATTTTTTGGCAATGGTAACAAATTTCATAACCAATTGTAAAAAGAAAATCACTTTAATGGACAATTTTCATGTAAAATGAAGTCAAACGTGAACAAAAAGTTCAAAATTTCAAAATTTTCCCGGGTGGAAAATTATACCAATCAAACACACTTAATTAACAATTTCCTGAAAAACAAGTTTTAGACAATTATTTTCCCTTAAATTCATTTTCTTTCCACCCTTGCTATCAAATGGACCCTTAGAGTAATAGTGATTGAGATGTATAGATCATGTTCATGGATTAACGAAAATGTACAAAAGTTCTATTTGCCTCTGCCAACCCAGAACGGAGTTCCGATCTCTAAATGGATCTGCTATATTCCGTGGTGGGAATTGTATATTTAGTGAACCCGAGAATTTATACCCTATTTGAGTTTCCAAGAATGTTTTGGAAGAACAAGTTCAGTTTGAAATCAAGTGAGCATCACATGGCCATTTAATATTTAATATTTTTCGTTAGTTGAAGAGATGGTTGCCATACCTGCAAAAGGTTTAGGGCACGAGTACAACAAATGGTAGGTTAAGGACATGATTGTCATATTTGCGAATTGGAGACCCTTAGTGGAATTTACACTAATTTATATTATATTACAAGATATTAAATATAAAAATCTTAGAAATACAAATAAAGATGAAAAAAAAAAAGTCCATTTTTCATGAAGGAACAAATTACTATTTTCAACATTCTATTGAAATGTGCGAGTAATACACAAAATTCACGATATCGCTATTTTTAATTTTGTTAAGTCGAATTATATCCAATCTAGAGTGTGGAGCCTATCGGGGAAAAGTTTTCAAATACGATAATTGCAGTGGTCCTCATGACCATAGAAATAAAGTGAAAAACAACATTGGCGAACCTTATCGCCTTTTTTTTCTTGTCTTCCTTACAGGAGGTTGACAAAGATAGATGAAACAAAAGTTGATTGGATCGATAATAGGATTTTTCGAAAAGTTAAAGAGGTAGTTGTACGTAATAAAAAGGTGTTAGGTTTGGTTTCATGTGCTTTGGTTCTGCACATGAGAAGAAAAAAAAAAGGTATACCAAGTCGGTAGCATATTGTGAAAAAAGGCAAAAATTGTGGGTCATCAATAGCATCAAATTACAACTTTAGATGTCACTATTTCAGTAATAGATTTCCATGCCTTTCCAAAATTAAACAAGTATATTCGACCACCCGAGTTAGATGATAAAAGATTAAGAATTTAATCTCGATTCACGGGATGGTAATACAACAACTTGAGCGTTTTAAGCACGTCATAACTTTCAAGATGAACTTAACTTCCACGAATAAATACCGACAAGAAAGATAACCTTGAAGAAGATGAGTACATGGTCGACCGTAAAAGAAAAATAACTGAAAAGGGAAAAATAAAATAAAAGAATTGACAGAAGATACAAAGAGGACAAACTAAAAGGGCGAGGAAAGTCCACTGGCTTCTCTATATCCTGACTAATCTTAACATAATGCACACAAATTTTCTCATATTACTACAGTTAAATTTACACAGATAGAAAATGGTAAAAATTTCAAACATTACCCAACTTAAGAGCATTCTTTGGCCTGATGTTCATACTTTCAGCAAATCCTTCTTTCCAAAATCAGTATCTTGCATCATGGCCACAAACTCACTGTAATCAATCCGACCGTCCTGAAAATACAATAATAAAAAAATGGAAATTGTAAATTTGAGCATATTTCTTCTAAATTTCGTAGTCTATAACACATTTGGATAGAGCAAGAATTTTTTGTTTAAAAAAATAGAACGTACATTATCTTGATCAACTTCCTGGATTATTTCTTCTAGGTGAACATCCCCCAAACCAAATTGCTCACAAGCCTGTTGAAGCTCATCTGGTGTGATGTACCCACTCCCATCTTTGTCGAAATACGAAAAAGCTGCAAACATGTGATCCTCTTTTTGAATTTTGTTTAGGTGGAGCATTGCTGCTACAAACTCCCCGTAGTCTATGGTTCCGCTATTGTCAATATCAGCCTACATTATCATGAAAACGAAACATAATTTTTTTATTAATGTGGATCAAATGTCCAAATAAATAATAACGAGAAAAAGTGCAAATGTAGATTTCACAAAAATCCTCAAGGTACACCTCGGGGGAGACTGTCTAATTTGACCTTGTTGATTGAAAAAATATATTATTACATCATGTTTTTCCATGATTTTTCAAAGTAGTTGAGCACACATGTTGAAACCTTTACCAAAATGTTCTTCCCAATATCATTATCCCTCCTTTAAATTATCACATGCTTTTAAACACCAAGTGTGCATTTAAAGTATAGAGCGATTTCATTAGAGTATTTTTCAAAGAAATCACAATGCTTGTCCATAGCCATGGAGTGTCACTCGTACAATTGTGCATCAGTACACCTCCTCTCTTTTCAAAATAAACTTCAAGGAGTTAATTCTATTTCAGGTCAGACACAACGCTTGAAACGAACATATTAACATATGTTTTTACATGTTGATGTAGGACTTTTGTCGCACGTATTAGCAATATCTACCAAAAAAATCAAATATTTAGCAACTACCTCAAGACAGGTTAAGTTGGGTATGCTTTTTCCAATTCTATCATGTTCCACTGATAAGCTTCTTTAGGTCTACAAAATAGGCCATCAACTTGTCACTACCATTAATTTATCCATGATGTGTGCACTTCCACTTGATGTGTAGCTTCATTTCTTATTTAATTCATTCTATTGGCTACAAATTCATCTTAAGATCCTTATGATCATTTTATCCTTTAATAACCCAACATTGAGTACTATAAAGTATAGCTAGTCTAATTGTTGTACTATATATATTTTTCGTTTTTAATGGGTACTAATTGTTGTTCTCTGTAACATTCTT
Organism: Fraxinus anomala; assembly: GCA_903798345.1. Taxonomy (NCBI): domain Eukaryota; kingdom Viridiplantae; phylum Streptophyta; class Magnoliopsida; order Lamiales; family Oleaceae; genus Fraxinus; species Fraxinus anomala. The sequence continues at coordinate 2,951 of CAIGRN010013151.1, forward strand.
TTTAAATTAGTGACTTTAATTTCTTTCAACTCACTTTAGTCCAACGATACCTATTATTCCCAATGATGAGTACTATAAACAATAGCTAATCTAATTGTTGTTCTATATATAACATTCTTTTTGGATTAGTACTAACTGTTGTATGTGTAACATTCTTTTTAAATTGATAAGTGTCTTTAATTTCATCCAACTCACTTTAATCCAATGCTACCTATTACTTTTCAAGTTCTCTCTCCTTGTTAAAAATCAAATATAAATACCTTGAGATGACAAGTTGAAAGTAAATATATGCAATAAAACTAAGACCTTTATGTTTAAAGTCAACAATCTCTCTTAAGATCCATAGACTATCATACAATTAATCGCCAATATGGAGACTATATATAAAGTCGTGTGATCTCTACTCTATAAGATTGATAACTCAAACCAGAGACATGCAAACCATAAAACGTTTCCTACTGTAACAGATGATTGATAAGTAATGAAAGAAAGCTCAGACAGATAAACTTATCTCCACTTACAGCTTGCATAAGACTAGTTATTTCCGAATCTTTAAGATTGGAACCCACTCTTTCTAAACCATTTTTCAGCTCTTCTAAGGTTATTTGTCCGCTATTATCCACATCAATCATTTTAAACATTTCTTTTAAACCTGCAATTTCTTCCTCGGAAAGACTTTCAGCAATAACCTATTGATAAGAGACATAGATTTAATCAGCAATGACATCAAATTAACTATCGGTACACATGAACAGTATGAATATACAGATATCACATTCTTTCTCATTTGCTCATTTTTCTAAATGTCAAAAACTATAATTTTCTTAAAAGACCTAACTAAAATCAGAGTGAAAAATGCAAACGACATGCATTATCAGCAATGTTAGGGGAGATTGCTAATAGATATTTAGGGGCGCTCCACTTCTTACAAATGCAATTTCCACTTGTATAAGCATATTACACACTAATCCCAACTCAAGCATGGAAAAATCAATTATTACAGTAATAGCACTTCGGGATACCAACCATATTCACTACTTTTTCAGCAACAAATATTTAGAGTAAAGAGAGACTGAAATAACTTACTCTGATAACTATCTTTTTGAGTTTATTCATGGCCGAAAATTGCTTTAAACGAGATAGAACAGCAGAATCGAGAGGCTTATCTAGAGCTACACCATCAACCTGTACCCATGGATGACCTGCAAACAGATTATGATCATAAATGTAATTCGGATTTCAACACTTGGAATACACAGCGACAATCAGGATTCACAGCAATAGGACAAAAAATATATGCACATTTTATTCATTTGAATATCTGAATCAGTTGGTCCTAGAGGTTCTACAAAACAATAAATCCGTCTATTCAATGTAATTGCTACTTCTTATTGTTTTTCAACATCTTTTGTCATCATTTTCATGTATTCACTGGACTTATATAGCTCTATCATTCAATTCTCAAACTCAAATATCAAATTGATGAAACATTCTCATTGAGACTGTGCTTACGCCACCTTAAATGAATATAAGTTGATATCTAGTCATATCTTTCACTTTGAAAACATTACTCTATCGATCGTTTTTTCCCATTACACTTTCAACCTTTTACATAACTAATTTATAATTCATCCTAATATAATTCTTCATAAATATTCATTTTTTTCAATCAGAAAATAACTAGTTTTTTTGCATTATCATTGTATTTTCTCTATTAGAGAGCAAAGTAAATAACTTTTTTTAATGTCTTTCAAAAGGACGTGTAAGAAGCAGATAAGAACCAATATGATTCAACAATAAAGACAAGATTAAATGACCCATTGTAATATTTCTTAGATCAAGTGGTTCAACTACTGGCTTGATAGGAAAAAATGAACCCCCTACACACGAGGGGTGCACGTTGAACACAAAATTTAAATGATATACAAGTTGTCCCCTCTAAAAGTTTAAACTTTCTGATCAAGTGGTTCAACACAATAAAATGCTAGTTTCCGCAGATTTTTTTTCCTTCACAATTGATATTTTACTTGGAAAGCTTATCTACATATTAGGAAAATTTGAGTAAATTCCATGGAGTATGATATGTCACAAGGTTGTGAAAGAAACTCCAATTGCTTACTTGGAAGTCCAAAATATTATTATGTAGCATTCATTACTTTATATACCATTGCAAGGAGAGGAAGGAAAAAAATTTATTGTACAATAAGAATTATGCATGAAATTTCTCAGATACCATATGCCATATACTATTGCTTTCAACAAAAAGCCCAGGATATATTGCCCCTCACATTAGATAAAAGAAAGTTTCTGACTCTTTCTACTTGAGTTTAAAAAAATACAAAAATAGAACACTTTTCACTTCTTTTGATACATGAAGAAACGATGGAGTTCTTCCGAAAGAAAAAGCACGTTAATATACCATCTATGCTCTGAATAACTATTAAAAATCATATTTCAATGATACGTCAATTTATGTTAGTGCACACACAACACCATTTTGCATTTATTGAAGTAATAAGGTAAATATGTTAACAAATTGATTCCCAAAGACCTAAAACATCATTATATCGAGCACAACATACTCACATAGAACTTGATGGGCTGTCAGTCGCTTCTTTGGATCTCGTACAAGCATTCTTCTAACAAGATCTTTTGCACTATCAGATATACTAGGCCAGGGTTCTGACGCAAAATCAAGCTCCCCTTTCAAAACCTGCTCAAATATCCCTTGTTCCGTTTCTGACACATAGCATAAGTTTGCAAGCAAGAATCAGGTTTATCCACTGAATTCAAGCATATCACAATGAAGCAAGAAACAATAGAGATCGAGAACAAATTCTTACCATCCCAAAATGGTGGAACCCCACTTAGCAAAATGTATATGATAACTCCAGCACTCCAAATGTCACATTCTGGACCATAATGCTTCCGCAATACCTCTGGAGCCACGTAGTAAGGGCTTCCAACCACATCGTTGAATGTTTCACCTGAGAAAAGATATTAGCACTTAATCAGACATAAGAAAGCATGACGGAAATACAACTTAGGTAGACAAAAGAATGAAAACTCAAACAGTAGGAACACAAGAAAGATTATGCTCAAACATCATTGAAGAAAGGCACTTATGATATGTAATAAGGGCAAAAGATTTTATTCAAATTATAATGTCATAATCACAAATTGAACAAATAGAAGGAGAATTACATTAATAATCCAGAAACTTTTGCCTCGGCATAATGGAGCGAGAAAATATGAAGACTGCAACATCCCCCAGTAGTATACTTTGCTTTATGATATCTGATAAATTCATGATTCTATTTCCATATTACTAGGAATGGAGGACGGGATCTAAGTTATTTATATCCTACCACATATTGAGAGTGTACAAGCACATTGAAAGATTTCTAAACCACTTTGAAGATGACAAACTAAAATAGGAGTGGAAATGACTCAAACATTTACAACCCACTTCTTCAAATACAAATTTAGAAAGAAATTCATAAAAAGACACTTTCTATATCTCTTAGATAAATAATGTAGAGTATATGATCCATTTTGGATGTTGAATTCACATTTGACTAGTTAAAGAAACCTAACAAACATAACCTGAACTAACACTATCTCACACAAATGACCCAGGTCAAACATCTCACCAGTACATACTGTAACGACTCAGGTCTCTATACCCAACTGTTATATCATACGTATTGTCCACTTTGGATGGGCATCTGTCCAATCAGTATCAGGATTCAATTCAAGTCTCTCATTAGGCAGAGATCTTAGGTTTGAATCTTGGGGGACACGATAGAAATCTGTGAGGAGTTAAGTGAGCAAATGCCCACCCAAAATGGACAGTACATATAATATCAGCTTGGGTATAGAGACCCGAGTCGTTACATATACATTAACACCAATAAAAGTTGGAAGCAACGTTGAGAATTTAGGCATGGTTGGCTCATGGCTGTGTTGCCTACGAGACTAGTTCCTGATCTAGAATGAAGATTGTTAGAGCTTGTTTACATAGGTAAAATACCATTTCCCAACTAGTTCAAGCCTGGATGGTCTCCCCTCTTTTAGCAACTGTATTTATCATGTACTACAAGAACTAAGCCACTTGCGTTATAGTAAATTTTCTGAGTAGACGATGTCGTGCATAACATTTTCATTTATCTTTCAGCTTCAAGATATATTCAACTAATCTTTCACGATGCTTTGTGGTTCAACCAAGTTAAGGTATTACTTAATTTTATCATGTGTTTCTTCCTTGCTAAAAACATTTGGACTTCTAGTTAAATAATTTCTACCAATCTTCATAATTAAAAGAACTAGATATCATGTTGGACTCGTAGAAATTTTTTACATTTAATTCCGTTTTAAACTTATTCATCAAAATTTCTAAGATGTTCTTAATTTATGGTTAGTATAATATTTTTCGCTTCTAACCCTTCTAACATGGATGATTTCACATTACAAGATTAGCCCTGTATTTTGAAGCACTTAGATGTCATGAATGGTAATGACCGTTGGTTTCAATCAAGTAAAACTCTCAAGGGCATACTATTAAAAATATGCGAGTGAACAACCTCCTAGATAGTTGCCCGCCAAAGTTAGAAAGCCAAAATGGTCTCAAAATTAAAGGGCTTTGTTTCTGCATTTTGTAAATGTGAATTCACTGATAAACAACTTATATCTCACCTAAAACATTCCAAAAGGCAAAAACACTTAACAATGAATAGTTCAAAGCACTGAATCTGTGACGTTCATTGGAATAATTATACAAAAGGCAAACATAAAAAATAATAGATGAATACCTGGCCTGAAGAACATTGAGAGCCCAAAGTCAATGGCCTTAAGTGATGACTCTTCTTCCTCATTAACGAAAAGAAAGTTCTCCGGTTTCAAGTCTCTATGCATAACCCCTAAGGAATGACAGGCTTCTACAACACCAAGTATTGTACGAGCAAGATTAGCAGCCTTTCTTTCCGTGTAGTGCCCCCTCTGCACTATCCTATCGAAAAGCTCCCCACCCGCACATAGCTCCATCACGACATGAACTGCAACTGCATCCTCATAAGCTCCTATAATAGATATCACATTAGGGTGTCCGGCCAAGTGATGCATTATCTGGATCTCCCTCCTAACATCCTCCACATCCTCCTCAGTAGTCAACTTCCTCTTAGCAATTGATTTGCATGCAAATTCTTTCCCAGTTTCCTTCTCCACACATAAAAACGTCGTTCCAAATTGCCCTTGTCCCAACTTCCTTCCCAAACTATATATCTCCTTCAAATTCTCAGTTTTTCTCTGTAAAACTGATTCAACTTGTAGGCCTATACTAGATAATCTCTTAACGTGATTAACCTTATTCTGTTTTGCCCCCTCTACCAGCTTAGTTTCATCAGCATTGCTCGTGGGTTTTTGGGGCTCTGGTGGTTTGGCCCCCTCGCTGGCAATTTTTAGAGGTGTGGGCGGAGTGTTTGGCCCATCCAATGTAGGCTGAGTCAAACCAGAACCTTTACCCTCTGAATTCACTGAGCTTTCATTTTTACCATTCGGGGCTGGGAGGGTCTCTGGTTGATGGGTTTTCCAAACCGCATTGGTGACAGATTGTAAGAAGCCATTGTTCCCCAAACTTTTGGGACCTATACATGTGTTACCCATCAAATGCAATAAATCTACCTCAATAATTCCTAACCTTCTCGAATTTCACCATCCAAACAAGCCCTATTGATCCCATTCACGACAATGTGGCCTCAAAATTCAAGCTTCGTGATCAGATTAATGTAGGAATACCCACCTATAACAAACCCTAAGCTTTCCGCCAAAATAGTTATATTGTCAATGTTCCAAGGGAACAAAATGACTAATATGCAATCTAAAATGCCAGAATATGCAATTAACACAAATTGAATCGCCAAAAGCCCAAGAATTTGTAGTCGGAAGAACAATAAATATTAGGAATTTGACTCAAAAAGAAAAATAAAATGAAGGCGTAAATATGTTAATTGGCAATAAAATGGAGAAGAAAAGATTAAAAAATAGAAAGGGAAAGAGAATGAAAAGCTGTGAGAAAAATATGGAAATATGAGGGAGTGAGGTGGTGGGTCAACTCCGATTATAAAAAGATTAGTTAGTTGAGATTCTAGAATCTACAAAAGGTTTATGAATTGTAAATGTTTTTTAGTATATGTGAGGTCGTTGTAATTGGAAAAAATTATACAGAAAAATTTAATCAGAGCAATGAGCAATTGAATCAATGGTAGCAAATTCAATACGCAATTCATTGTCAACAAAATTTCATACTTCTTCAATACAAACAATTTAATGCTATAAAAGAACAGACGAATCGAAGTAATTTTGGTCGATCAATGTCAAATCTGTTCTTGGTTCATCCTTCTAATATAGTCAAAACTGTTCAAACAATAAAAATTTCAAGAAACTGTTTCCTCTATTGTAAACACTAACAGTAGTGATGGAGAATTTTCTCATCCTCGTTTTGTTCTGACCACGATAAATGTGTTCCTAAAAGGAGAACTTAAAGGCACCCGCCTTAGAATCCGTTATTGAATCCCAGAACGAAAGCTTCTTTTGCTGCATCTTTTTCTCCTCTGCTTTCAGTATCAACTGGTCAATGGTTCCAGGTAGAGACGACTCGATGGCATTCTTAAATTTGTCGTGCAAATTCACTCGATCTCTTGTTCCAGACACAAGAGTGCAAGCATTAGGCCGCTTTAGGAAGTCCAAAACATTCAATAAATTCCTCCTGCAACACAAAAAGAAGTATATATGGGAACATCATTTCTGCCTCAAAACTATGTATATAACATTTGAAATTGCTACATATTCGTTAATGTAGTTCATTTCCTAATAATTTTGCAATATCATTTTACACTAGTTAACGAAAACTGTTTGAAAGATCTCACTTTGAAAGCATATTTCCCCACAAACATTGAATCCTTTTAGGATGCTCAGGATTGCTCAGTTCATTCTCGAAAGCCTCAAATAATTTACCTAGTTGACACTGAGGTGCGCTCAAATAGGAATAGTAACCAGTCTAATTAACTGAAATTCAACAAGCCATATATGAACCAAGCCTGAGTCACACTCTCAGATTCATTTCACAGTCCTATTCTATCAATAAAGAACCAAAGATATCACGTTAAGTAAAACACAGATGTAACAAATACTGCCTGCATCTGTCAATAACTTTATTTGAATTTAGTGTTAAGCTTAGTGCACACTTTCTAGGTTCTAAAAAATTTTCTGCGCATCTAAAGAGTCTCAGTTGACACACCAGCTTACTCACATGAAGCACCTGACTTCTTACTTTATTGATTACATGTTGGAAAACAAAGCAAAAACTTTTCATAACAAACCCAACCAACGAAAAATTGTTTTGTCTAAAGAAACACAATGCCAAGACATGAATTTTTATTTTGTGATGTTGCCAAATAGAAGTAATATTCAAGTTCATAATCATAATAAATATTTAGTGGTAACAAGCTCCTGCATTTATCTCTTTAATATCCTTCACTTCAAGCAGATATAGTTTTGTGCAACATACAGCATTCTTGGAGATTTCATTTAATTTATTGCATTTCTTTTAGTCTGAAGCGCAAAATACTAAACAAAATCTGAACATATAGACGTCAACTTTTGGTTCGGTTCAAAAGGAATTGCTGAGAAATATGTACGCTCATGCACAAACTGTTCCTATTAATTATAACACCATGTCAAGGTCATCTAATGCTTATTAAGCATCATTTGCAATATCAAGAGACCAGCATACACAGCGTGAGATTTCAAAAGACTATAAGAAGAGGTGGAAAAGAGTCGGCCAATCATCGCAATTAACTCATGTATATAACACAAAATAGAAACAAAGCATCATACCTGCTAACATAATTTTGTGTAATGGCAACAGAATATTCTAGGTTAATAACCAAATGCCACCATCCACTAGGCACAAAGATCACTTCTCCTGCCTTGCAAACACACTCAACGGGTCTTTTCTTCCAACTTTTTGTAGCATTATAAAAGTTCATAAACCACTCGGTTATAGAAACAGGACATGCAACTTCTGCACCATCAGGGCTCGGATATACCCCAGGCGGTACAGCATCAGGGGGGAACAGCACCCATTTCTTGGACCCTTTAACCACTGCATTCCAAGCAGATGTAGAATTAGGATCAATGTGGAAAGATGACCCTGACCCTGCAGGTCCAATTATAATCCACCTATAATCTGGCCTCTCGTTGCCCAAAACATGAAACAAATCCTCATTAAAGTATGTTGGCACTTCATAATCCATATCCAACTGCAGAACTTTCTCTGCAAACTTTGGGTCAAAAAGATACAATGGCCTCTCCTCTCTCACTTGATCAGAGTACTTAAAAAAGTCCTCCAGCTTCATCTCCACTGGCCCAACTGAAAACCGGACATCACCACAAACCTTGACCAAATATTCCCTGTCCCACTGTTTCAATGCAGCCCAATTATCTAAACATCCTTCCAACAATACTGGCTTATTTGGTTCCTCAAAATTCAACACAAACTCCTCAACAGAAATCCCCCTTTTCCTCACTATAGTATCCCTCTCAAGCCATTCAGGTTTCATTTCAAGGTTAGCACAGAGCCAACTTTGAAACAAGTAATCAGAATAAAAGTCCCTAACTTTAATTCCAGCACTCATAACATTATCACATGAAGGCTTATATGCACAAACAAAAGTGTTCCTCCAAGACCCATTATACAAGAACCCACCTTTATAAGTTTCCAAAACAAGGTTCCTCCAGAGAGGTTCGTGGTTACAGAAAACATAGAAAGATTTGCTTACAGTTGATAAAATACCCAAATCTGACCCACCCAAAAGACCAATAATGTCAAGAACGAGTTCATCTGTAAGGGTTTGTAATTTACCGAGGCCGGTGTTTCTTGAATTGTAGGATGAAGCGCTGAAGTAAAGATTTCCTAATGGTTGGACCCCGTGGGAGTGTGATTGAGCCGAGCCCTTCAAGCTGAAATTACCATCCTCTCCGTCTCCTTCAGCTTCATATACTTTTTCTTCTTCAGATTCTTCATTTTTGGGAACAAATTTCTGTTTTTTCGAGATAAAATGTTGTTTCTTGGAATCTGATTTATGAGGGTGTTTTCTTATTCTATTTTTGGGTTTAAGCAACAAGTTTCTGGAGCTCAGCATTGTTGTGATATCGTGGCGTGGGCTGAGGGCGGCGGAAGAGGTGGTCCGAGCCGCCGAGGGCTAACGATGTGTTTGTGTTCTGTTTAAAGAGTTTTGGGACTTTGAGCGAAGTAACTTGTACACTATTACAGTTAAAATTATAAGTAAATAAAAACTTATTTTACAACCAATAAATTTTCTTCTTTGAACTCACTTTTAAAATGTTTTACAAAATACACCCTATATTACCTCATAATTATAATTTGCATACCGCATTTTATAAATTTATATTTTATACACTGTATTTTACATAATCGTAGCAGAAGACAACATTTGCAAGTGAAAAATAGAAGAAATTTAAAATATGTCATTATAAATAGCTGAATCGACAACAATACATTTAATTAAAAATATCAAATCACGCCCTATGTATGTTATCCATAACAAAAATGCCCTTTATTATGTTTTTCCTCTAACTCTTACATGAAATTAGTTTAATAAATTAGGAAAATGTAGAAAATATAGAAAACACGTCGTTTGACTCTTTCAACATTGTAAAAACAAATTAAAAAAATTATCATTTCTATACGCTAATTAATAGGGTTATTAGCACAAAACGTTCCTATGTTTGATGTTCGGTGTGCAAAACGTCCTTACGTTTCAATTTTTTTGCATTTTCATCCACATTTCTACGTTTCATTGTGGAAATTGTCATTTTCATTCATTTTCTCAATTTTAAACTGTAAAATAACAGTTATACCCTCATATTTAAATAAAACAAAAATAAAAGAAAAATAAAGAATAAAGAATAAATTGCAACCATACTCCATTTTTTCAATAAAATACAAATAAATCCCAAATATAATTTAAAAAACCACTTTCTTTCCTCTCCTCTCTTCCACCACCACTATCGCCACCACCTTCGCCGCCATGAAACCGTCAATCAATTGTGTGAAAGATGTGAAGTTGGTGGATATTGTACAATCCCACCGTTCAACTCGTCGATTGAACCCCAATCATATACTCAACCACTGCTGAAACTTAAAAAGAAAATAAATTCAATAAAAAATCCACCCTAAACCCAAAATCAACGCACAAACATAGCTTTCTTTGCATGTTAACCTCAAAAACTAGATAATAATTTTAAAGTTAACTGTCAAGTTTCCTATTGAAATTTTGGCAGAATTTTGCCCCTTTTTTTGGAGAGGGTGTGTTTAGTTTGGTTAGGAGCCAAAATGTTCGTTATAAAGAAAAACAATAGAGTTTTCGGTGTGATTTTTTGTCGAAGAGTACCATTCAATTGGAGAATATTGGAATTTTCAAGAGGACGGACCTTTAATTGCCTTGATCCAAAGAGGTTTCTTTAGAGAACGGAAGCTTGAACTTAGATTTTTCAACCTTTTTAAGTTGAGCAAATTCCCTTTTTATAGACATTTTTAGAGATCTTTTGATCATTTTATGGGTTGACAACCCCTTATGATTGTGTTAAAAAAATGATCAAGTCCAATTTTCAAGATTATATTGAGGTTTGTATTTTGGTGACACTTATCAAGCAATTTATTGTGTGCACTCACAAATTTATTGCACAAAAGTCTATATTGATTGTGTCAGATTTTGCACTAACGTTTATGTCCATATCTAAGGCTTATTTTGAGGCATTTAGATCTTTTGGTAGCCAAGGCATTAAATTGTGTTTTTAGTCAAGTGCTATCGTTTTGCGCATTTTGCTGCTAAATGGTTCTTTGAAAATCAAGGCATCTTTTCACTTTGAAGATTCCTCGATGATCGAGATATGAATATACAAGGACAAAAGGGCATGCAATGAGACCCTTTTGTAGTTGACATGGAGTCCTAGTAGATCATAATTATTTTAGCATATAAAATTGCCCACGAACAAGTCATTATTGATTCAATGTATTTATGATTTTGAGAATTATATTTTTGTTGAAAACTTAAAAAATATGCATAAAGTTCCTATACATTTTCAAATTATGCATTATTTTTTATGGGGAAAAATACATAACATAAAAAATTTCTACTTTGTCAAAGTTGAGAATTTTTTTTTTTTTTCAAAAATCAAGTCATAAATAGGTTATTTATTATATTATATATAATATATGTATATTAGATAATGAAAGATATTTAAAAAATTCTCCCTTAAATCAAGGAATTAGTTACACATCTTTCCAAAAATCGTGTGGTATTGATTAAAGAGTCATGCTACACTACCAGAAGGGTTTTGTCAGAACTCTGTCAGATCCTCACAAGGGTTTTAATAATATAAAATAGTCACTATTAAAAATATTATTTTGCCATTTCTCTTAATATTTGTAAAATATGTCTCTTATCTTTTAATTGTTAGGTTGTTCAGGATTATATCTTACAATTCTTTCGTTTGGATCGTAGGTTCTTAGAACTAATCTTGGGAATCTTAGTTCAGTATTTTTTTGTAACCAAATCAAATATTGTTGTTGCTCGAATTGGTGATATCTAATAGTTTTCAAGATCNTTTCTAAATCTTTCGATATTTTCTCCTTCCTCGTGGTTCAATAATTAATTTAATCAGGATTATTATTTATACAATGTTTCTTTAATCTTTCAATTTGTTTCAAATATTCTCTATATTTTGATAATTTTTTAAAAGGTTTTAGGTTGATTTTCCTTAGTTTTATATCCAATATTAATTCCTTCTGAAACTTCTTATTCTATATCTTCGTACTTAATTACAATGATCTTTTTTATTTCTTTATAGGTTTCTAAAAGATCAAATCCTATATTGTGTTTACAAGCATAATTTATATCCAAATATATTTCTTCAAGTTTTTCTTGGCCAACAAGAAGTATAT
>CAIGRN010013156.1:0-10515 GCA_903798345.1 Fraxinus anomala
AAGCATATCATTCATCAATGGCTCCAAGGATGCCGTCAAAACAAACGGAGGAGAATGTCAAGGACCGCAGCTTTACTTAAGCTCCTTGATCCTATCGTAGTCGCAGTTTGTCTAACTTTGGCTGCACATTGTAAATATTATTTCAAGTTTGAGTTGTAATTTCATTTCCATTGTAATAGTTTATTTCAATTGTAAAATAGCTCTGATATTGGTAAATGTTTAGTATGATTCCTCGTCATTTAAACATCTACTCCTATCACTTAGGTTTTTGTTCCGCAAGCTATTATAGGGGGTATTAGTCTTTCAAATAAATTTCATACTTTCTAGTGTTCATCCCCTACACTAGCTATTTTAATTTCATTCTTTCATCAAAATTGTAATTTCAAGATTTCAAGCAATCAACGATCGGTTTACTTTCAATGCATTCAATTTTATGTTGTAAGTTTCCTACAAATTGTAATCAAATTTTCTTTCGTCTCGAAACGACTGAGAGAAGGCGGAAGGTAGTCCAGTGGAGTAGATTACTGCCGCACGGTGTCCCTCTCTGTGCCAAGAAGAAAGGTACCCCGTAACACTGTGATCTCAATTTTGTCAACGTCGAATTGTTCATTGAAATTTACAAACACGAACGAGGTTAGGGATTTATCAACGTCAGAGCCATCAATGTTGTGCACTGGTCGGAATATACGTCAATGATGTGGCTATATTCTTTTGGATGGAGCCTTCTTGAAGACGTTTCATCTCTTAGAAACAGCTCTACAATTTTGATTTTTTTAATTGGAAAACTTGCACATTTAGGCCCCAACCTTTCTCAACTCTTACTACTTCATCAACTACCTACAAAACTAATAGAAGTGGTCCCAACCTTTATTGACCTTTGCAAATTTGCTCCCTTTTCACCATTTCTGTCAATTGAGCTATTAAAAGACCGCGTGGATAGTACATGACTTGATTTTCCAGAGGCAAAACAGTTACGAACTACCTCATATGTTAAAAGAAACAATTACTCCCTCATTTCACTCGTAAGATAACCAAAAGAGAAAACCAAAGTCTTTTTCTCGTCATCTTTATATCCAGCTACAATTGAAATCTTCAAAAGCCTCACAAATCATAAGAAAATTCTTCAACGAACAATAAGCCATTGTTTGTCTACCATTAAAGTGGAAAATAAATTTTAGAATAGTGAATTTTTAAAAAATGTGTGGTTAAAAAGTAGGAATTTTTTTTAGATTACATGCGAAATATTTTGTTCTTAGAATATGTGGTTGAAAATGAGTTTGAATAGTCCCAATATGTATATGGCATAGAACCAACACTCTTTCCTAATACAAGAAGATTTTATACTTTGGTTTATGGACAGAGTTAGCAATATTGTCTAGTACGGGCAGTGTTGGAGTTTTAACCTTAGCCTCTAAGTTCTCAATGACTAATCTCAACTCACTAAAGCTTTTTGTGGACTTCTCAAGATAGCTCATAAGGGTCCTATACTTACTCTCCAAGGATTGATTCACAACATTTAACTTACTAAGACATTTGGCAGACTCCTAAAGGTCAGATATAAGTCTCTCTGTCCAGTTCAAGTTCATTAACCTTCTTAAGGACGACTCTATTGATATTTTTAACCTTAAGACTCCCGTGGAACAACAATTCATAAGCTTTACGAATAACTTCATCATCTTCGAATTCTTCTTCAGGGTGCTCACTTTGTTCTACATCCTCAAACTTCTCACTTTACTTATCAAATTCACTCCTAATCCTAGAAGGAAAAGTCATATAGTTATGACCCTCAGAATTGGACTTCTCACATTGATTATCCAAGTTAGACTTGTTATCAGTGAGAGTAGCATTCGTAGCTTACCCATGGTTTTCTTATTGTTAAGGCATTCATTTCTAAAGTGGTCAAAATCTTGACACTTATGATATTTAACAGACTAAGATTTCTTTCTAAACGTCCTAGTATTGGTCTTCTTACGACTGTCTTTTCTAAACTTACTAGGGGCGCCTTTATATCTCTCTTGAGATTTCTTCTTATTCATATAGACTTTTCAAAATTTCTTAAAGAAATAAGCTATCTTCTCATCATTAAGGGTCTCGGTATCAGTAGAGTCATATTCTTCTTCCCTAGCAGTGTTCAGGGCTATAGACTTGTTCTTATTGTGTTGAGATATGATGAGCTCTTAGATTTGAAGGAATTTAGCAAGTTCCTCTATCTTAGATACATTTAAGTCTTTACCTTCTTCAATAGCTATGATCTTAAGTCTAAACCTCTTAGATAAGGATTTAAGAACTTCTCGAACAATCTTAGTTTCAGGAATTTCCCACCTATGTTGAAGTTAGAGTTAACTATGTCATTTAAATTTGCTTGTAAATCATCGAATGATTCATCATCCTTCATTTTAATTTCTTCAAATCTAGTGGCCAATATCTGCTGTTTGGAGTTCTTAACAATCTTGGTTCCCCCTCTTGTGTGGTCTTTAAAATATCACAAACCTCTTTGGCAGTTTCACACATAGACACTTTCCTAAATGCTTTGGGGAACACGGCCATAAATAGGGCATTAAGTCCTTTACTATCATAGTTACACTCATCTAAATCAGTTTTAGACCAACTGGCAACTCAATGGGGATAAAGATCAAGGAAGGAAATTAGAGTTTCAACAAGACAAGAACGAGGAATTCTTGGTGATCCATAAAAGATAGACTTGCATTTGAATTCATCTAGATGAATTATTATTTGTGACTTGTTGCTAATAATAATTGGTAAATTTAATATATTCACCCATCGTCTAAGTGTTAGTTGGGTCAACTTCGGTATTTAAGGTAGAATTTAATCAAGGTTGGACTTCAAATTTTCGACCATGGATTTAAAGAATCTCTTCATTGGTGCTACACACTAAATAACAAGTGACAATTAAACAATCCTATAGACAAATGCATGAAAAAATATTAGGTATATGGTGGCGAAGTATAGTGGCAGGTCTATTTCATTTATATTTCCCGGACTACATTTTATTCAATTATTTGACTGTCAAATCATTATCAAGGCACGTTCTACACTGCATTCTTAGAAAAATAGTGATACACCTTTCCTGTGATTTTCATAAGCCTATGTTTGACGACAATTATTGAAGAAAACGTTTTTTACGTACTCATTTTCAACAACACATTCACACAATAAAACATTCTATACATAAACCCGAAAGTATGAAAACTTCATTTTACCCACTTGGTTGTCAAACAAGGACTAAAAAAGGGATTGTTATATTTTTTTTATGCAAATTACAAGAAAAAATGTGGATAAGTGAAACAAGCATGAAACTAATAAAATGTAAGAGAAACAAATTGATTAAATTCCAAAAAATGCACACATATAAAAGATAACACATTATAGACACAATATGGTAAAACGGTGGATACGCTTTTCATTGATCTTAGATAGGAAAACTGCCATCTAAACTTCTTCAACAATCAATTAGTGGTGGTAAAGGACCAAACCGAGCATGCTCGAGCCCATTACCCACGTGCTTGAGTCATACGTCAAGGGCCAAGGTCAGCTTGGTCCCTTAACTTCTTTTTATTATGTTTAACCGTTCTACTAGGCTACAATAATTATCCGGAGCTAAAATTATACACGAAATGAATTCTTTCTTTTCGGAGGCTTACTTTTATTGATGTAGTAATCTTTGTTTTTGTTAAATTGAAATATTGAATGTATAGAATTTATATGAGGTTTGCTTTGAATAATTGAATTGTATGAATATGAAATATATAA
Organism: Fraxinus anomala; assembly: GCA_903798345.1. NCBI lineage: Eukaryota > Viridiplantae > Streptophyta > Magnoliopsida > Lamiales > Oleaceae > Fraxinus > Fraxinus anomala. Next base: position 3,772 of record CAIGRN010013156.1, read on the forward strand.
GTTCTAGAAGTAAAAAATAGAAACAATAAATTGAATTGAGATTTGAAATTAGATATGATTTTTTTTTTAAAAAAAATTATATTTTGAAAACCCTCATTTTTTTAATCTGGGCTTTGGACCGAACTACATATTTTTAAATAGGGGGAGTTAAAATTTTACATGGACAGCTAATTACGTGCACAGATTTCTTTTTGAAAAGAGTAAATAAATTATTAGTTTTTGGAGGCTTGATTTTTTAACAATAATAAGAAATATTTGTTTTTGTCATAAAGATGTAGAGGACATTTTGATTGAGTCAATAATTTTAATTCTGCGAGTCTTTTTCTTACGAGGTATGTGCTCACCCGCTTCCTTCTCTATGCAATAAACTTGCTAGCATAAAGAATGAAGTAGGTGAACCCATAACTTGTTAGAAAAAGACTCGAAGAACAAAAAATCATATCTTAATCAAAATTTTTGGCAACTGAGATTTTAAAATTTGAAATTAGATTAGATTTTTTTTTTTTTTTAAATCTCTTTTTGAAAACCCTCCTTTTATTCGGGCTTGAGACCAGTTACTTATTTTTTAGTAGGTGGAGTTAAAATTGTATACGAATAACTTGTTACGTGTACAATTTTTTTTTTAAAATAAAAATATTATTTGGAAAATAACAATGTTTGATTAGATGACGAAATTAAATATCATTTACCTAATTACTCGCAATTTCCTCATACAGATGTTGGATTCGAAAATGTGTGTCTTGCCATCCTTTACGCACATCAATGATTCAAGAATATCCTTTTTAAGTCGGCTCCTTACCTTGGATAGAGTTCTATTACTCGCACTAAAAGTGGCTTCCGAAGTTATTGTACTAATCAAAGGTGTTAGTAAATCTTTTGTAATGGCAGTAACGATAGAGTATTTTCATTCATTCTTCCGTCAAGTAAAACAAATTGTATAGCATCAATGGATTCTATGCTCATAAGTGTTTAATGATTAAAATATTTAACTAATTTAGCAGGAATTCCAACAGGACTTGCGTTGGAAGTCGTATCATATGCAGGAGACAATTATACATAGGAGCTATGAGAGTAAATTTTGGATGCTTCAAGCATTTTGTTTTGACAAGAAGATCAATAGCATATTTGGTTTGTGGAAGAAAGAGGGACTAAAAAAGAATTTAACTTCAAGCGAAGAAAATAATGCCAATGGCTTAATCCTGGATAGCAAAATCTATATTGAAGCGTTCAATTAGACAATAATTAAGAGTTGGGGAATTTATTTGGAGAATTATGTCATCTACATAAATAAGTAAAAGCATAAAGTCAAATCCACGTGACAAATAAATAGAGATGTATCAGCTTGGCAAAAAATAATGAAGCCAACAGAGAAAAGAGATGAATGGGATATTTGCAAAACAACCACAATTTCTGAAGAAGGTAAACATAGTTTGGAAACTAGGGATGCACAAAATCATGTGGCTGAGTATTCCATGAAGGAAAGCATTCTTAATATTTAATTGTTTGAGAGCCCATTGAAAGTGAAGAACAAGAGACATTAACATGGATTGTTGTGCCATTGGCAGCGTCCAAAATCGATTCGTTTGTGACCTTACGCAACAAAGATGTGCCTTAAAATAATCAATGTCACCATCTTCACATAGTTTAGTGAGACACCCCTATTTGAAATTGTTGGAAAAACATAGTATTTTTAATTGGCTTATGTAATATAGAGTGATTTATAAATGTAAGTTTATGTGCCAAAAATGTGAATAACATGATTCTCTCTAAGAAGACAATCTCGAATTGACTAGATGGTATTCAATAGATTTCTATGGTTACGGATCTAAGGGTTTCAAAGCCCAAAATATGATGCAATCTTTAGTTTCCGTATTGCAGCTTATACAGTCCTACCATTTTAAATATTATTTGATTGATCAAATAATTAAAGTTAAGAAAGATTGATTTAACATACTAAAACTTTCCTTAAGTTAATTATTTACTATGTGAAATACATCTAATACGTTTCTACAATATTCTTACAGTATTTAATTGATGAATTTTAGATAATATCAATTTGTGTCTTGAATGAAACTTTACATAAGTAAAGAAAATCGTCAGGGGACATAAAAAAAAAAAAAGCTGAGTGAGATCTGAAATTTCCTGTGAACCAACAACGAAGTGGACTATCTTATTCCAGTAGGCTCAATGAGAACTTGAGACGGGTAAATTGAATACCATACGATCGAACACTACATTCTTGAATCTTGAATTAAGATTTAAAGGTGAGATCAGTATGTGAAATTGTTCGGCTCTAATATCCTTTCATTATTTGAATTCTCAATCAATCTTTGTATGCATTTTAATTACTCTTAACTATTTAAATTAAAAATTCACATCAACGCATAATTCTTTGTTTACTTTTATCAAATAGGAGTTAGAAAAATCTAATTAAGTTATAAAGCATAGTCCTCGTGCGAATGATTATCTGGACTCAAAGATCTAGTATATTATTTGTTACGATATTGTACACTTGCGATAGAAAAAATGCAACAAATATAATATTGGGGAAAATTGCAGCAACAGTCTCTAATCTTTCACTTTTTTCGCAGACTTCAGAACTTTCACTTTGTGCTATCTACAGTCCCAAACTTTAAAAAAATAATTAAATTAAAAAACCAAAAAATAAAAATAAATCCAACCCCTTTACCCACCCCACCCCACCCCACCACCCTACCCAACCCAAACTCCATCTTCTTCCTATAACAGCCGTCACCACCAGAGTCTCCACGTTGGCTACTAATAAATCACTGCCCAAAACCACCACCATTCCACGACCTTTAGCCACCACCCAAAACCATCTCCCAAATTTACCACCATTCCCTCGCCCTAAACCACAGCCCAAAACAACTCCCTAAATCCATCACCATTCTCCTGCTTTCAGCCACTACCCAAAACCACCACCATTTCCCTGCTAGAAACACCGCCCAAATCCACCACCATTTTCTTACCTTTCAGCCACCACCCAAATCCAAATCTAAATCCATTGCCATTTCCCTCTCTTTCAGCCGGGGAAATTGCTTAATTTGGAGCTCACTTTAATGGCTGCTAATTTCATCCTTCAATTGTTTGATTTCGTCTTTCATCTGCATAGTACGCATGTATGTATACGATTTAGCAGCTTTTGCCACATGTCTATTAGCCGTTAGATGTACAATAGTTTGGAGAAGAAGATGAATATGGGGAGGGGGGGCAACTGTAGGTGGAGGAGAAGATGAATATAGGGTGGCAACTGTAGGCACCAGGAAGAAGAAAAATAAGATGATGAAGATGGGTGGTTGTGGGTCATTTTACCCTTTATAATTTGGTGAAAATTGATTAAATTTTAACTTTTTTGGTCAACTAATGGTCAAATGGATTTGGACCCAAGGTGCATATTTTTGAAAGTTTGGGACTGTGGGTGACACAGATTGAAGATTAGGGTAAAGTCTACAAAAAAAAAAAGGCTAGGGACCACTACTGCAATTTTCCATATAATATTACAACTAAATGGATTAATATTATTTTTATTAAGAAAATTACGATTTTTTTCCTTACTAAAAATTGTAGATTGTATTTACATTTCAAAAATTTTAAGTCAGTTTAGTATAAGCACTATAAAGAACGAATAACGCTGCTTGAATAGGGTTAAGTGATAAGGTTTTTGATAGGCGTTGGGTTGGTCGCACCTGTGTCGTTCTTTTTTTTTTTTCAATTGCCCAATGAAATGTTGACACACGTTTCCCTGTTTTTAACCCTTGTCACACACCCTGTTTGTGTAGAAAGACTAGGACATAAATACTGGCGAAAAAAATTGAGGATGCAATGAAAAAGAGGAAGGATATGTGATGATAACTAGGCCTTGAAGAAGACTCCTTCACTATGGAAGTTATGGCACTCTTACTACTGGAAGGTTTCAAGAAATCCCTGCTGGAAGAGCACGATGGAGTTTCAAATCCACTTGATCATCTGCAAAACTTTGTGACTTGATTAAGCTGCACCAGATGCTGTAATATGCAGATCCTCCCCCCATCTCTTCTCCTCCCAGAAACCCAGCCTCTTATTCTTCTCACGTTGCTTAAGATACAGTTCTCATTTGCTTCCTAGCATTGACACGACATGTTATAGGTTTATTTCATGTTTGGTCATCTAACTTTATTTATTTGTTCTTTATTGTTATTGTCTTGCTTAACTATGTCGTAGTTGACCATTCTATTTCAAACAATGCTATTCAATACATCTGGAGCTTAGTACCTGTCTATACCCAAGTTAATCCTTGTGCGCTTTCGAAACTCTTTCCTAAAAAGGAACTAGTTCTGAGATTAATGTATCTACTCAAATGGTAAACTTGATATTTCTATTCAAATGTGATATATATGAGTGCTTCCCTATGTATGCATCTTTTTGTGTGGGGGTTTCTTCGACCATTTTTCTCTGAGGAAGTCTGTCTTATTGTTTTAGTATGCACTTGGACTAATTGTTGAGTAAAATTATTTAAATTTGACTGTCCATTTTCGGATGTCCAGATTCATGACTTTTATTCATCCCAGTCAAATGTGTTAATGAAGTAATTTTCTTCTACCTTTTAAATCTATTCATAGCATAATGTGCTTGAGATTGTGAGTTGTTCTAACTTCATGGGCCTCATATGTAAGTGTTAGAAATAACTTTTCCAAGAAATAAAGAAAGAAATAGCAATAGATGGAGTAGTTTGATTCCGAGATCAGCTTTTTTAGTTTAGTTGGTTGAATGGGGCCTCGGGGCACAAGTCTACCTGAATGATATTTTTTTTTTTCTGTTAGGCTTGACTAAGCCCAGGTGACCTAAATGACTTTGGTTCTATAAGACCTTACTACCCAATTTCTAGGTCTTGCTTGGCGGAATTGAATTGGTTGTTTGTTTGTTTTCTTTGAGGCCAACTGAGTTCTTCTCAACTTTCTTTTAATGATTTCCAAGTGAAAGCAGTTAGCCTTTGAAACTGAACTCATAAATTGATAAGTGACAGATACATATGATAGCGTTTTATTTGACTTAACCTATTAAGCTTATGGTATGGTGTTTTGTTATTGTAGAACCACCTCATTTAGTGATTCAGATGCCAGCTGTCACCTACAATGGTAAGAAAATCTGAATATTAATCTGGAAACATATTGAGACCTCTTACAGGAAAAAAATTCCATTCGCACCATGATTAGAAACTTTCAATGCTTGTTCATTTCCTTGCAGACTCAAGGTAACATTGCAAAGTGGAGGAAGAAACAGCGAGATAAGGTCAGTTACATTAAATAGTTATTTTTAAATGGGATCAGGATACTTGTTATCTTTACAAATGTGAAGGACTTAACTCTTGAATGAATGATATAAATTTTATTATTATTATTTTTGTTTACGTTTTATCTTGCTTATTATAAGTTATATTCCCCAATCACCATATGTCTTCTATGTACTCATATGTCTATCCTTGAGACTCCTCAGGCTCTCCTATCATGAATTTTCATTTGAATCCAGAAAGCTAAGAATGCGAGCTATTTCTCTATACACTAGAATTATTACAATTTGCTCTTTTGATGGATCAAAATCAATTTATGTTCATATTGTTTACTTTATCTTCTATTTGGTCCATTCCTGTGCAATCAATTTCTGCAAGTTTTGTATGCATCACAGTTGTCGGATCACTCGTCTAAATGTTTATGTTTTTAGAAAGAGATGAATTTATTTATTTATACTTATATCTCAACATGCCTTCCACGTAAAGTTTGACCATTGATCCTAGTACATGCACCCATAATTGTGAAATTTGAACCTAAGACCTTTCCGCATTTTGACAAAGTTGTATGTTAATATATTTGGTCATTAATTAGACTTTTTGAATTTTTTTTACATTACATTTACAACATAATAAGTTGTATCACTTTGTTAATTTTTAGATTTAAATGCATCATTAGTTCGACGGATGTCTTCTTCAAACATATTGCAAGAGTTCAAGAAATTTCCTTTTGAAGAATTAGAATGAGATGATTCTAATTTAATTTTGTTTATTGCCTTTTCAAGCATATACTGTCATTAGTATTTGATATGAAGACGAAACATAATTAGATTTCTCTATTGAATAGCCACACTTATGAATTTCTATAAGATAATATTGATGAATATTTTAGAATTTATTATTGGCCTCGTTATTGTTGTTCATATAGTTAGTCCAAAAAATAATGATATTGAATATTTACATTTGATAATTAAGGAATTACGAATGCTATTAATATGTATAGATTACNATTTACATTTGATAATTAAGGAATTACGAATGCTATTAATATGTATAGATTACAATAAAAAATGCTATTAAAAATGATGCATTATATTCAAAAAATGCTATAAATATTGAAAATTATGATGTAAAAAGAATGTTATTGAAGATGTAACCATGACGATTAAAAACTTCTATTAAAGCTAAAATTATAACGAAAATAAATCTCTACATTGACACGAATTCCACCAATGAATGAACTGACTTCTTCAACAATAACCAAAAATTAACTTCTCCAACAAAATACAAAAAACAAAACTCCACCTCTTCCAATGAATCTAAGCACTACTATGCAGAATTATTTCAGATTTTCAAAAAATCATAATGATTTTAAAATTAATCAAAATGGGTTGTAACACACCCCAAAGTAGAATTAATATCAAATGCTTTTACAGAAGGCCCTTTGCTAGATTGTACAC
>CAIGRN010013164.1:0-26829 GCA_903798345.1 Fraxinus anomala
GTATCTCACAATCACAACTCCTTGTGATTAACAAATCACCAAGACTTGAATCTACGGATTCTATTATTTAATTTATTAGAATATAAATTCAATTAAATAATAAATATTGCCATATAATATGCATTGATTATATATATATATTTAAAGTGTTTATGTCCCAAATTGATTGGACCTAGGGCATAACTTACATATTTTACATCCTAAAATAATCAAGTTATGTACTAAAATAGTTGATTGCATTTTTATCAAATATGGAATAAATAGTAATGCATATAGATTTCTTGTGAATAAATTTGAAATAAGTGTCATTCATGACAATACGATTATTTGGTCCAGATATATCGAATTTCTTGAAAGGAAGCGTGTTTCCTAATAAAAACGATACTCCCAAAAATATTGGAAAAATAAAAATTGGTGATGCCTTTAAAAGCAATAAAGAATATGGACCAAAAGGGAGTAAAAGCAAAAGTTTTTAAAATCCTTTGGTCCAGATTTTTATATCATTTAAGATTGAAAATGAGCATTTAACATTTAGCCCCTACTTGATAATAATTATAAAGAGAAATTGAGGTGAACGATATTTTGAATAGTGATTTTTTGAGAATGTGCTTTAAGAAGTATGAATAAATTTTGAATTTACATGCAAAATATTTTATTGTGTAAATGCGTGATTGAAAATTGGTATAAGAAATAAAAAGTATTGAAATGAAGAGAGATAAACATGGGCTTAAGGAGGCTATGACTATTACAATAATTTTTTTGGAAGGAATCTATAAATAGAACGATCGAATCCATTATTAGTAACACTCGACAATTAGTCGATCTTCCCAAATGACTTAATTCATTCGAACGCAAATGGATTTTCAAAGGAGAGTTAAAACTCAATGATACAATAGATAAATATATTGCTTGACTTATTGCCAAATGATATCGTCAAAAAGAATTATTTTGAGACATAAAATTCCGTCCGGACATTTTAGTGTTTATTTCGTTCGAAAAAAATACCATTAACATTTGGTTCGATGGAAAAAATTGATATAGTGCAATTTGAAAGAAATGTTGTATATTGAAAAACGGACGTTCAACAATCCTATCGATACCAACGCATAAGGCGAAATTTTATTTTTTAAGGAAATTTGCTTAATTTTAAAATATTGCCAATCGCAAGTCCGAGTGGATTAAAAACTTCCACTCGCAATTAAAGGGTCAGGCTTCTCTCTTTTCACTTTTTTTTTTTTTGAAAAATCATAATAATACTATTTACAAATATAACAAATTTAAAAAAATTAAAAATAAATTAAACATAAAAAATAAACAAGAGAAAAGAGAAAAGGAAGATAATAAAAAAAAAATAGAGCAGGGATCAAGGCTAAAATTGAAAATTTCTTAAAATAAAATAAATAAATTATATATATATATATATATATATATATATATCTCACTTGGCGCCGGTTCANAATAAATTAAACATAAAAAATAAACAAGAGAAAAGAGAAAAGGAAGATAATAAAAAAAAAATAGAGCAGGGATCAAGGCTAAAATTGAAAATTTCTTAAAATAAAATAAATAAATTATATATATATATATATATATATATATATATCTCACTTGGCGCCGGTTCAGATTCAACTCTTTCCTTGACTTCGACCCGGTTTGAGAACTGTCGGTCCACTTACTGGAAGATATTGTTCTAGAAGCAGAAAAAAAAGAAAAAGGAAGAAGAAATATCAGCCCACAAAACCCAAAACCCTACTTAAAACTCGGACCTTCATTTCGCAATCCACACGGTTCCAAGGGTGAGAGAGAGTGAACTCTTTTATCTTCTTCCCCACACACCTCCTCTGCCTCTGCCTCTGCCTCTGCCTCGCATGGATTATTGATCAATATAATTTGGATAATTAATTATGGCCAATATAAAGTCGAATAGCAATCGACAGAATTCTAGAAAGAGTAATCAGGAGTGTGGAACTGGGATGAATTGTAATGGAAATTATAGTTGCAAGAGTAAGAGTATGGATAAGAAAAGAAAAAGAAAGCTTCAGCACCAGCTTTTCATGAATGAAGATGATTACAGGCTACGGCTTCAGGAGGTTTTGTACTCTCCAGAGCACATTCTCACAAAAATTTTCCGAAAGGACGGCCCGCCCCTTGGGAATGAATTCGATTCCCTTCCATCAAATGCTTTTCTCTGCAAGAAGAAAGGTACTGTATTGATGCACATCTAATATTGATTCTAAAAGTGACGTTGAGTTATGTAGTTGAATTGTATGCATTTCTATTGGATGTGTTTATGCGTGTTCTCTGCATTAATTGTTCTCTATGATGATTCTCGTAGTGTTTCTACATGCGTTTATTTAGTGTTATCTTGGAGGGTGTTAAATGACGAGTGTACTAATTGTAGAAAATAACCCAATTAACTTGGAGACGAATCCTTTTGGGTTTCAAAACCTTCAGACGGTGGTACTACTTCAACTGGAAAGAAGAAAATAGGGGGAAGGTAATATATTTATAAACATGTAATAAAAAGAATAACTATTTGGTATTGCCAACAGCATTTATCCTTAGGCTGCTGGAGATATTTGGTCTTGTTTAAGTTAGTAGGGGAGTAGTGGCAGGTTGTAGTTGTATGAATTTTAACTATCTTGCATATAAAAATGAAAAATTGCAAATTTCTAACTGCTTTCTATTTTTATTTTATTTATTTATTTTTTAAAATTTCCTGAACTTATGAGTGGGTTGCAGAGGTAGATGCCTAACGTTGATTGTTAATGCCTAATCTTTGACTGGTTAGCGAAATCTGCAGGCATGTGATCCACCAGTTTGGCTTAAGTTCCTGGTGAAAATATTTTGTAGCTGAAACAACATCCTTATATTTAATACAAATTGATTTTTCATAACCAGTTTTCAAAATCACTTAATTTCTTTAGCATTATTTTCTTTTCCTGGTCAAGACGGGGGGTTTTAGTTAGTGTAACCATGTGAGGGGAAATATTTGAAGGTAGGTTAGCAGAATTGGAATATTTCCTGTATCTTCACTCAGCAGACTCTGCTAAATATTGGTTTTCTTAAATTCTGAGACAATTATTTCCTATATGATAAACATGTAAAATGGTTCCTCCCTTTTGTGCCAAAATCGCCTGTGTATCAAGAGAAAGAAAGTGGGATTGGGAGGCTCTGACTTAAACTCAACTCATAAGGTCCCAACTCCGTCTGTGCTATCTACGTTTTAGTTCTTCTGCTTACTGTTTTTTCTTTTACTTACCTGAACGCATTTGGCATACTGCCACTTACTCTCACCCCTATCCCCCAACCCACCAGTACTTATACGCCCATCCATATTCTTCTGTGTTTGTGTAATCATATGCACGCATGTATGTACGTCTGTTTAATTTTTTTTTATTTAAAAATTTGTATTTACATGCACCTACAAAATTTCTGGTGCTTTGCTCTTTTATGGCCAGGTCCTACAAAGTGTCATCATACTTCTGAAGAGAATTTACAAGTCTATAAAAGAAGGAAGGTAGGAAGGATAAAACTCATTGAAAATTTTAGGCACGTGAGATGGGTATTGCTTAAATTATCCTGGGCTTTTATCATTTCTTACATTTCTATTGTATTTTGTATGTTTCCTTGCATACCACCTTGGATTACCAGGATTGTTGTGAGAATAGTGCTCCAACACTTCAGCATGGCATGGGTAAAGGCTTGATGACTGATACGGGTGCTCCAGCAAAGAAAAATGGTAGGAGTAAAGGTTTAATATCTCAAAAGGGTGCTCCTGTGAAGAAACATGGCATTGGCAAAGGTTTGATGAGAGTTTGGCAGATGACAAATACTGAGGCTAGAGATTTTCCTTCTTATGGTATTTCCAGTGAGAGCCTCATCCAACAGAAGAAAAATAGTTATCAGCAACGGCAAAATATTCTGGTTAGCTAACTAATTAACCTTTTTGAAGTTCACTTATCACAAATATATATCGTTTTCTTTGGTTTATGAAGCCAATTGAACATTTGATCTGTTGCAAATCTTTTTTTTTTTATGGGATTGCCGGAAAAGACACTAATAGTTAGTCTTCTATGAGCAGAGAAAATTATCAAACAAAGAACAGGCTAAGAGGAAGATTCCCCTAAGTAGAAAGGTAAAACGAGTTCTAGCTATTCTACTTGTCAGAAGAAGGATATCTGGATTCTTTACTTTAAGTTAGTATCTGGATTTGGCATGCTGTAATTTTAGGTGGAGTACCAGAAAGTTGAAAAGCAAAATCGTAAAGAAAAATGTGAACTTGCTCTGGACGGAGAGAGATGTCTGGAAAATTCAGAACACTTTGCAATGCTAATAGATGATGAGGAACTGGAGCTAAGAGAATTACAAGCGGGACCAAATCCATTAACTTGCTCTGCGCACTTTACAACCAATGGATCACATGGTTGTTCGCTTTGCAAAGGTTAGTTACTTTGTTTTCTTCCCCAATATTGTTTTGTTAGTTACTTTGTTTTCTTCCCCATTATTATTTTGTTCTATTTTTCTCAATGAAAGCTTGGATAAATTATTTCCCTGAAACTAAACAAAACTTAAACAGATTTGTAGAATAGAGTGCACTTGGTAGTACTTTGCATTGTCCTTCTAATAATGTTGTGTAATTTTATAGATTTGCTAGCCAAGTTCCCTCCAAATACTGTCACAATGAGGCCTCCCTTCTATGTGCAACCATGGGATTCCTCTCCGGAGCTTGTCAAGAAACTTTTCAAGGTATAGAAACATGCTGTTCTATTCTGGTCCTGGAAGTGCTTAAAGTGATGGGTCTGTTACACATTATAGTCAATAGTTGACTTTTGATGGCAGACAATAGTTTCAAATTTGCTCATTTCTATAATCAAATATCTTGCTCTTAAAATTCTCAGTATTTTGCAAATTGTGAGAAAGCTTTTCATGCTACATATATATTAATGAGCTTTCTATTTCATTTGTATCTAGCAAAATCTAGTCATATATATGCATGCTATATTCTTGTTGAGGAGTAAAAAGAATGCTGGATGGATGAAGGAAGAATGTTATGGTGCCTATTTATAAGAATCTGGGTGATTTTCAAGATTGTATGAAATGAAGAGGTATTTGTTCACGAGCTGTATATAGCACAACCTAGTCATATATATGCATGATATATTCGCTTTAGTCATGGATAACTTATTAGACATATTCGAGATTGGGATCTTTGGTGTATGTTAACGATTGCATAGTTTATATCATAAGATTTAGAAAGAGTTAAATCGTAAGTTCAAATTTTGGAGGAGTACATTGAAATCTAAAGGGTTTAGGTTATGTAGGACCTAGACATAGTGCGTAGAATGGCACTTTAGTAATAGTAGAAATAATGGTATAACGGATCACTATAGAAGATCGTCTCATTTAGTGATTGTTTTAAGTATTTAGGTTCAATTATAAACAATGAATGAGTAGTTGAAGAGATTGTGACACATAGGATTAACATGAATTAGACAAAATGGAGAATGTTATAGACGTGAAAATCTCGATAAGTTTGAAATGATAGTTCTATAGAACAATGATTAGACCTGCAAGCTATGTTGTACCGAGTGTTGGGCTATTAAAGGACAAGAAATTCATAAGATGAAAGTAGTGGAAACAAGGATGCTTAGATGGTTATGTAGTAATGCTAGAATTGATAAGATAAGAAATGAAAATAATTGTCAACAAGCAGTGGTACATTGTGCGAGGATAAATAAAGGGAATGGCATTTATTATGGTTGCAACATGGCTTGAGTAGACCTAAAGAAGAGAGACTAGTTTATCAGAGTGGCGTGATGTTAGTAGAATGTATTTGAAGTGGGAAAGTAGACCAATACCATTATGGTTGTTGTGGTTGCTAAGATTTAGTTGCTTTGTACCAACTGGACGGAGTGGTGAAAAATGATTTATGTAGTCGATCCCAAGGAATAGGGCTTGGTTTGTTGTTCATGTTGTTTGTGTATATTTACATTATTGCTTTATTGTAATAATAAGGTCTAGTGACTTAAGGTGTTTTGGCAAAGTTAAATGGCAGTTCCCAAAAAACGTACTAACGCATCAAAAAGGTGTACTCGTAAAAGTATTTGGAAAAGGAAAGGATATGGACAGTGTTAAGGAGTTCCATTTGATATCCAAAATCTGCTCAGCAAACAAGTGGGAAATGTTGGGGCGAATAAGAAAAGTTTGGGTAGAGCCAATCTATCCAAAATCCTTTTTATTTTGAAGTGAAAGAAAATGCCTTTGCAGCATCAACATGACACTTAAGAGGCAGTAATATTAGATTAGACTAGACTCTGCATGCCATTCTTTTCTAGACATAATTGGTTCCTTATTATTAACTGTCCTAATATATGACTTTGTGCCATTCTTTGATAAGTATCACTTAATTTTTTATGCAGGTCTTCCATTTTCTTTGTATTTGTGCTATATATTGTGGCTCCTTATTATTTTCTGTCCTAAATTACGACTTTGTGCATTCTTTGCTAAGTATCACTTATTTGTTATGCAGGTATTCCATTTTCTTTGTACTTATGCTATAAAAATTGATGTACGTTCATTCACCTTAGATGAGTTTGCGCAAGCATTTCATGATAAGGTATGCTCACATATTAATGCAGTGCTTTTCTATACTTGATATCTTAAATGGATTATTCAGGTTTGCTGATTTTTTTACTCCTTTTGATTCCCTTTTCTTTTTGTTTTGGTATTCAGGACTCTCTGTTGCTTGGGCAAGTACATGTGGCCCTTCTCAAACTTCTTGTATCTGATATTGAGCAGGACCTAAGCAGAGGATTTTTGCATCATGCAAGCAAAAATCGCAAGTTCTTGGCTTTACTGCACTCGGTAAGTAAAAGAATATGTAGACATAATAAATCTATAGTGACGTATGCATTTGTACACTTCATTTTGTTCCTTTTTTAGGGTACGAGTACACATGTTTCTGTCTTCATATATTTTGCTCCTGATTTTTCTGTGTCCTACTTTAAGAGGCAAATCCGCTGGCATTTTTATATTATGCAATTAATAGTTGTTAAGGTTGTGGAGATGGAAGGTTGACAAAGAATTTTTGGTCTATTTTGTTTGCTTTTTGCTAAGCATAATATTCAACTTCTCCTTTAACGTGTTTGATAGGCTGGCCGCTGTTGGGCAGCCTATCAATATCAAGTAAAAAATCAAGAAAGTTAGGTCTCGAAATCTGTAATTTGTTTAGTTTCTATAATCCATTTTCACCGGTTCATATTTGCGTCTTATTTAAATAATTCATTGACATCTGAGATCAAGAAGATATGATTCATATTGGCGAATTGACGTTATGACTAGTAATTTAAACGTCCCTTGAAGAATCCAAAGTATTATATACATGCATATGGGATGCCTACATTTGAAAAATTCAAGATAGTTTTTCAGTATATCCCATATCATCCCGCAGAGACCATTCCGACTCTCGTCAAAATTGTGCTGAAGAGGATATTATTTAGAACAAAGTGGAGTTCTTGAAATCATAAAGAAGTTCAACAAACACGAAAATTTGAAGATAATAATTTTATTATAATGAATTGGTCATTGAAATAATTACAGTCTTCGTTTGTAAAATAATCTCCTAATCATAATAGCTAAAGGAAATTAAGTAATTAAAACCTAAAAGGAAAAATAATAAAAATTCCTAATCTAAACAAGAAATAAAGTCCTATTACAACAAGAAATAATTCTCAATCTATTTGTGATAGGATTGTCTTACATCAATCTCGTCCACTTGAAGAAAATCATCCTTGAGTTTGGTTGGAGAAGAGAAAAATGTAAGGATAGGAAAAATTTTAGCTACTTGTTTCCATTTTGTCGACTTGTTGAAGTGCCAACATTCATAGCAGTTATTATCTTTAATTTTTTGTCAGCTCCATCTTTGAACCTATCCATCATTCGTTCCAAATTTTAGACCAAGGGTGATAATTTTGTAATCGTCCGATTGTTGCGAGGATGCCACTACCATGAAATGTGACGATCAACTAAGGATAAAATCTTGCTCTGATATCCATTTTGGTGTGAAAGGGAAATTGAAATTCTTGAAACAAGAATAAATTTGAATTACATTGAAAATTTGCAAAGAATAATTGTAAAGAATTGTTACAAAGCCAATGTCTATAGTTTAAGGAAGATAAGTAATTATTATATAAAAGAAAAAGTAATAAAAAACATAAAATACTTAAAATTCCCAATCTAAACAAGAAATAAAATTCTATTACAACGAGAAATAATTCCGAGTAGAATTGTCCTACATCATTCCTATTCATGACATAATGGTTAGATTCATTAGATTATGTGTAGGAAAGTTTTTTACATCGAACTATGATTTTCTTGATGGTAACTACATTTGTGTTCTTTGTTCTCAATCTTGTTGTAAGATGCAAATTTGGTGATTGAGAAACTCATCTGAGATTCGAACATTATTATCTATCAGGTATAGTTGAAGAAGGTCAGTGGTTAGTTCATGTGTCTACTCATCATTAAAATAAAAAAATAAAAAAAAAAAAAAAAACATCTCGTACATATTTACGGCTGGCAACCCTCTTCTTCCACTTGCGAGGGCCATTTCTAAAGTTAAATCCCAAAAATTTATACCATACATGACGAGCATGTTCAACTGGATTTAGGGAACAAGTTGTCCTAAGCATGCTGTTTTGTTCTGGGACAGGAAAAACAATAACGAAAGACAAACTAAGCCTTACCCCCAATGGTTTTGTTTTAGGTATGTGTAAAATTTTTAAGCCATCGTCTCATGCTTTCTTTGCAGTGGAAGTCCACTTTATAGTGTGGAAGCATTGACATATAGAAAATAGAGGACTGGAGATCCTATGAAGTATCTTTTGAGTTATTCACATCTGAGAAAATATGTGCTTGAATAATTACTTAAATTACACCATGAATGCCATAAAGGTATTGGATTTCCTCGTTAAACTGAAGAAACCCTCATCTTTATGATATAACATTATTAACATTCGTCATATTAAAATTGATTGGCTTAATTAATTGACGAGAATCAGCAGCTTAACTGGTACTTAAATGGGATGAGCACTTGAGAAAGTGTTTTACTTATCAAAGAGAAACAGAAAGATTATCTGGAACCAAGTAAACTTAATAGTCTTTGCATGCTGCACTCTCTACCTTTATCGTGGGCCATGTGTAGATCTTTGATGATAGTGATTACGCGGGGCCTTGGCTTGGAATTAATGCATAGTCGGCGGCATGCCGGATACAATAGTTCATGTTTTTGGATAAATGTCTATAAACGTCTCTCTGTATCTGTACCCCTTCCCGATCCTCCTATCCTATGCACCAGGAGGCAAAATTCTGTGCCACTCATATTTGAGAACGAATTCTTGACCATCTATTCTTTGTCATTTGGCAGGTTGAAGTTCAAGATTTTGTACTAGGCTTCTGGCAGAAGTCACTGAACCTCCTGACATGGACAGAAATATTACGTCAGGTGTTGGTTGCTGCTGGTTTTGGTTCTAAACTCGGAGTGGCACCTAAGGGAGCTCTCAACAAGGTATTCAAGTTTTTGATATGCTTGCTTTTCACCTTTTATCTTTTCATAATGGTCTGTCATGCCTTCACTTCAAATGTAACACTGGATTGAATGGAATGAACAATAAGGATTCACACAGCTAACCCAAATTTACTAGGAATTAGTTTTTTTTTTTTGGTTGTGCCCCATGCTTCAAAGTTTTATTTCATAACAGGTCATAGCATATGGTTTAGTAGGCCTCTTTTTCTCTCTCTTTCCCTGCTGATATGCCCTCCAGGTAGCATTCTTCAAGTGGCAGGGCCTTGCTTTTGGTGCTTGTCATTGTGTACGCATGCATACATTATATGAATGGTTTGTTCTGTTGCACATAGGATATGTGGCCTTGTTAATGTGTCTACACAAAGGGTAGTAGATCATTACATGAGACTGTGATTGTTAAGAATGCTTGAGAGAGAAGCAATTATACACAATTGACTAGTCAAGTTCAGCTTGGTTGGTTGTTTTGCATGGTTCTCATGTGCTTATTTGCTTCTTCTTGTTCTGTAGGAAGTCAATCTTATGGCAAAGTATGGCTTAAATTCTGGTACATTGAAGGGTGAACTGTTCACTACTTTGCTGACCCAAGGAAGCAGTGGAATGCAAGTCTCAGAATTGGCAAAATCTTCATCTGTAAGTTTGCATATTCTTGAATTAAGAGAGGATAATATTCATTTTAGTGTTAGTTCAACCCACTGAGTTTCGAATTTCGATGTAATTCTCTATTGCTTACGAATATTTGTTTTGTTCTGAAGATTGTTGAGTTGAATCTTGTGGATACAACCCATGACCTAGAGAATTTAGTACACTCGGCTCTCTCAAGTGACATTACATTATTTGAAAAGATTTCTTCTTCTGGATATCGTCTTCGAATCAATGCAACCACAAAAGAAGAAGAAGAAGTATGTCCTTCTGATTTTGAAGACTTTGGGAGTGTTGATGAGATTTCTGCAGTCAGTGGTGGATCCAACGACGCGGATGATTCCAAGTCTGAGTCCATGGATTCCAGTCCAGCTAGACTTAAGCAAGATTATTGTAAAAGTAAGAATAATACGTTGACAGTGTACAATGAAATTGATGAGAGCCATCCAGGAGAAGTGTGGTTGTTAGGTTTAATGGAAGGTGAATATTCAGATTTAAGCATTGAAGAGAAGTTGAATGCTTTAGCTGCATTGACTGATCTGCTTAGTGCTGGATCCAGTATCAGAACAGAGGTAATACACCTTGTTGTTTTTCATTTTCTTCTTTCCCTCAGTCATACTTGTATCTTCTCCTATTTCTTGGTTGTATGATATGACTTCTTTATCATTCTACCCACCGATCTTATTTATTTTTACATTATTTAAGTTATATTGGTTATGTATGTGTTATAACTCAATATTTATACTGATTTGAGGCTGATGCTCAATGTAGTAGCTAATATAAGTGTAAATTTTTTTTTTGTGAACTACGTATTTACCAGATCATTGTTTGATGATGAATTGGAGGCATTTACTTTTGGTTTTAGTAAGGTGAATGAATGATGAGTTAAAATTGGAAGGAAGTGAAAATAGCAATTTGGATAATTTAACTCAAAACAGTCAAATAATTTCTTAGATTCTGTGATAACTGAGTTGATATGATGACTTAGAGGTGAATGAAAATTTTCATTGAGTTACAGTAGTGTTACTGATCTTAGTTGACTTGGTTGAGTCATCTAAACAACAGGTGGACTTGTTTGCTTAAAATTAGATTTAGTAATCTGTTAAAGACTTTGATCATTCTTTTGGTGGAGTTTGAGTTCAACATGTTCACTCTGTTCAAGAATGCGAAGTCTATTTTACATATGTAAGCTTCTTTTAGCCAACATTGCTGTGTAAGTTTCTAAATCACTAGTATGAAGAGGCACTATCAGAATACCATACGTCGCATCTGAGCTTGAATGAGCTTTTGGCAAGCTGAATTTGAAGTGTGCTTGAGCGACTTTATAAGTTACCGTGCTCCTGTTTGTTTTTAAAAAAATTATTAGTTTAAATATATGTTCGAGCTTGGCTTGTTACTCTTGATTTAATGTTGAGCAGCTCGGGCTTGTTTATAGGGGAATTAAAATGATGAATTGAAGTTCTGCAATAGTAGTGAATGAAATATACACAAACAAATTGAGTCAACTTTTCTGGTCAAAACTTAAATAAATGTGCTTGAGTGCTATCTATAAATGTTATATCTATTTTGCACGAATATACTTTTCCCAAGAAAGCTTTTGTTTCTAGATTACCATCATGGAGGTTTCATGGAATTGGTCTTCCTTGACTGCTTGATTTTGCTCAACAAGGAAGCTTCTTGAGATCGGCTTTCGAATGGAAAACTGGAAATGTCATTAGTTGGATAATTAAGATGCTGGAAAGAATAAAGTTAAAATTTAATATTTATGCCACTTTACGGGGAAAAAAATAACTTGCCTAGTTGGGCCTTTTCTTTAGACAATTTTGTTTGCTGTTTGTTGCCATGACTTATGGGTGGTTGCACGGACTGTCATTTTGTAATAAATGATGGATATGTTTATTTGGTTTCTAGATTTGATCATATAAGCATCTCTCTTGCTTATTAAGAGATGGGAATTCATGATTGAATTCTATCAGTTGCGGATGTGTTATATGAGTTATCCTTTGGTTACTGTCACTCTTTATCGCAGGATTTCTTGACACCTATACTCAACGTTGAATGTTCTCCAAACATCAATCATTATGCTTCTGGTGGAAAAATAAAGCGATCAACAGTGAAACAATGTAAACCTGGGCTAATAGTAGGTGGTGGTGGACAAATGGTTAGTAACAATGACGTGAGTACATCAGATCAGCCAATCGATTCATTAGTTCCTCTATCAAAGATTGGTAGCAAGGGAAAAGATGGCAACACGAGGAAGGATGCTAAAGAAATGAAAGCAGAGGACTATTTACACCCCATGCAGTCTATCTTTCTGGGTTCCGATCGTAGATACAATAGATACTGGATTTTCTTGGGCCCTTGTGATGAATTTGATCCCGGCCACAAGAGGATTTATTTTGAATCTTCTGAAGATGGTCATTGGGAGGTGATTGATACTCAAGAGGTAAACTTTGTCTGGTTTTGTGTTCTTAACATACTTAATTCTTACTTAAATATTGGAATATGGTTTTTAACTCTGCTTGTCTCTGATAAATCTGATTTCAGGCTTTGTGCACTTTGTTATCGACCCTGGACCATCGCGGTGCCCGGGAGGCTCGCCTTCTAGCATCCTTGGAGAAACCGAAAGCATTTCTTTGCCAAGTGATGTCCAGTATGCCAAATGCTGGTAGAATCAGGCAGCTCACTATATTTGATCAATCTGAACTGAATACATCTAGAGAAGATAGTTCGTCTCCGGTGTCTGATGTAGACAACCAATTGAACCTGTGCGAAATGCAAAATGATCTTCCCTATTCTACTGTTGCTATAGTTCCTGAAGTCGGGAAGAAAGGAGAACAGAAAGACCAATGGAGCCGTTCCCAAGCTTTTGGCTCGTGGATATGGAAGTCATTTTATTTAGAACTCAACTCTGTTAAAAATGGGAAGAGGGCATATATTGATTCACTGAGAAGATGTGAACATTGTCATGACCTCTATTGGAGAGATGAGAAGCACTGTAAGGTTTGCCATACCACATTTGAGCTTGATTTTGATCTAGAAGAAAGATATGCCGTTCATTCTGCAATATGTCAGGACAGTACAAATATTAACAAAGTTCATAAACAAAGGGTACTGTCATCCCAGTTGCAAGCTCTCAAAGCTGCAATTTATGCAATTGAGGTGAGTTGTTGTATACCTAGCTTTAAAATATTTCACAGAATATTGATGCACGTCACTTTCACTCATAGCATAAATATGCTTCTCTTTTCTGGTCTTTTGACTTGTTCAAGTGTGTGTGTTTATTGAATATTTCTAAGCATGCTTCTTTTGGTGATGATGTTTTTATGTTGTGCATACTGTAAACATCGGTTTAGTTTGCTTGCCATTTTTTTTTTTTTTTTGAGAGGAAACCAACCTCTACATGAATTCTGTCATTTCTTAAATGTGTTGCTCTTAACTGTTGAAGCACGATTGAAGCACAAGTCGTGGTTAGAAGTTTTCACCTTGTAGCAATGTGGCACGCATCTCAATTTTTATGGCATCCTTTCAATGAATAGGAAATAATGGATTTGTAGCAGGAGGTTTAAGATCACCTGGTTACCTTGACCTTGGCATTTCAATAGGCAATAAAAAATGCATGATGCATATGGTACTGCATAAGTGGTATGAACCACATAGCTGCCTTGGCACTACATGAAATAACTTTTGATGCCTTTTATTTTAGACTGTCATCGTGTTAGAAACCCAGAAGTTTAAATTGCTGACAGGAATATTTTATGGTTGAGTGGGAGGATGAAGACTAAAGTGTTAGCGTTGTAGCAAAATGAAAGCATAAATACTTGTAGCTATTAGGGCACAAATTTACCTTTGGCATTTCAGGAGTGATAAATCCTGTTTAGACATTTCTTAATAATTGCAGGGAAGATTCAGTGCCTAAAAAATTATAGGTTATATAAGCATAGAAAGTGCTGTTGCCATAGGGGAACCGTTGAAACAATGCCGGGAAAAGAGAGTTTTAGTTGAATTTTTCTGGTTCTATGATTTGGATTGTTTTCTCAGTTATCTTGGATTAACATTTTCTTTCTACTTGCAGACAGTTCTGCCTGACGAAGCCTTTTTGTGGCCTTGGAAAAAATCTGCTCATAATCTTTGGGTCAATAGGTTACGACGAACCTCGAGTTTGGCTGAGTTTTTGCAGGTGATGAAAATTGCATGTCTGTTATTTTGTGTTTGATTATTGCTGGTTGACTTATCTAGAGGCTGATATTTATACTCTCTCATCTGCTTTTACAAATGCTTTAGGTTCTTGCTGATTTTATCAGTGCTATCAATGAGGACTGGTTTTATCAATTAAATGATGACTTGAGTCCTGATTATCTCCTCGATCAAATATTTGCAAGCTTCCCATCCATTCCACAAACATCATCTGCAGTCGCACTTTGGTTGGTAAAATTGGATTTGTTGGTTGCCCCTTATATCAAAAGAGTTCAGGCTAAAAATAAATCTCGATGTGTCGACCAATAAAAGGTACATGGTTTCATTAATCTGAGCCACCTGTGAATGGCGCTTCCATTTTACAATCCCCCTACAAGTTTTGGACTATTTAGTTTTAACATAACATGGTTAATTTTAAGAGCATCATATTCTTTTGAATTTTATTATTATTTGATAGTGTATCAAGTAGATGTGATCATTGTCTTCTCGTCTCTTTCCATTCTCTGTTATGTTTAGTGGGAATTATACCAAATCTTGTTCCGACCTTTCCATTTGAACTCTATATTTGAACACAAAGTCCTGTTTACTCTACTATTAAAAGATGTGAGATCCTAGATAAGTAACTCACTAAATATTTGAATTGACCTCCTCTCAGATGTAGTGCTATCTAGTTTTTATGTTTCTCGTGTCTATGGTGTCAAATTGCGTCTGCAGTTTTTTGTTTTATTGATTTTGTATAATTACAGATTGATAAATGTATGAAGGGTAAATTGGATTTTAGTAGTGCAAGGTACAAGGAAGAAACCCATACAATAAGTAGAAACAAAAGACCAGTAGTTTCAACTAGACGGTTGTGTGTAACCACAGGCAAGTGCAAAAGTGGTATAATATACAGACTTTTGCTGCATAAATTTCTGAGAAAGTAAGCTGTCCATAAAGTTTTGATACCCACTTGATCATCCTTTCGAAGATAAAATAGGAACTATATCTTTCATTTTGCCCTTCTGTTTTTCTGTTTATGTACAAGACTGAAATTTTCTTTCATACCAGGTACCTGTCCCTAATCAGTAGACAATTTCCTGGTGAATCTTAGATAAAGAGAAGTATACGCATCAGCTCTTGGTAACCCTTTAACTGCCTGAGGTGCATAATCTCATAGTCATCACCATACAATCAAGTTGACAGTTACAAAGTGAAACTTGCAGACTTTCTTTATTTCTTTGTAAAGAGAGAGACAGAATCATATGATATTTAGTCCTAAAGCCAAAGGGGGACACTTTTATACGAGTCACTTAGCTCTGCTCGTTTTCGTCCATTGTTGGACTCCAGTCAAGTTCTTGTTAATGTAAAGCTTTTGATAGGTTTCCTTTTTCTTTGCCCCATAATTTCATTTTTGTTACTCTTTATCATTCGCCTGTGATTGTTTACAGTAGTAGGTTGAACTTTGTCGTTCCCTGTGGGAAAGAACACTGTAAAATAAATAAACTATTGTTACTGTTTATCAGCATTATGATGGTTTTGGGGCTGGTTATGCATTTTCATTTCCACGTCTCCTTGTTTGATCAATTAGTGAGTTCTTGGATGTTAATGAACAAAATTAGTTGAACATGACGGCTATCATTATTTGAAAGTCCAAACAAATTAGCTTCTTTATTAGAATTGGTTGGTTAAATCCTGCAGGAGGAGTTTTTGACGGTAAGCATATAAATATTACTGAGGTTCAGTTACTCGTTCTCTTATTTTCACCATATCATCACTAGATTAAATCATTGAAATAAACTCGAGTATTACGATCCATATCCATACCCTTTTGACTTCTTGATTTATTCAAACTAAATAAAATGTAAAATAAAATAAAATTTTCGTAACAGCATTGCAAAGGAAAGAGTCAATAAACAAAAGGCACAAAAACAGAGAACTAAAAAACCTACAGTCTTTCCTGACCTGAAATAAATTATAAGTTAATGCATTTTAAGTTTCTGAAGAAACTGTTCGCGGTCAAAATTCCCGAGTTCAAACGTCAGCAGAAAACTCGTTTAACCGTGACGACCATCACCTCCGTGCCCTCCCGTGCTTCCGCCTTGCTGTTCAGCACTTCCACTGGTTACTGCATTGCTGCGTCCAAAATCAGGAAAGCCTCTGCCTCCAGCACCATGAGGCTCGCCTTGTAGCATGGTAATCCCACTGCTTCCTCCCGAGCTAATCCCAAGTTGGCTATGGAAGAATTGTTGTTGATGTGCTGGAAATTGCTGTTGGCCGTATATGGGGGCTCGTGCAGCCATAATTAATTGAGGTGTCATCTGTTGAGGTTGCTGGTGCTGCATGTAATGTGCACCAGGCTGCGAAATCCCTCCCGCAGGATACTGCAAAACATCAACAAAGAGCATGACCACAAACAAAGGTCGTACCAGTTGTCTTGGAACACTATGCAATAACAACGTAAATAGTATTCTGCAGGAGTAACAATAAAAATTGATACGAATAGAGAAGGAAAGGGGGAAATTAGAATTGTTAAAAATAGCTATTTACAATAAAAGACATAGGATCCAGCAACATTACCAGTTTACACTGAACATCCAGCATCTATGCAAAAGTTTGTTATGAATTAAGTCCTAACCACGAGTTCCAAAACCCTAATAATCAAGTAGAAATTTGAAAAACGTAAAGCAAACAAATTTAGTGGTTCGCCCTCAATTTATAGCATGCTTGTGCAGGACTCCCTCAACTCTGTATTTTTCTCTTTCGTGTTTAATCCCATGACATTTACGACTAGATTAATCATGAGACGTTTAGCGATTAATCTTTAGTCGCCCTTGGGACATTCACCGGCAGTAGGCATTGGTCAACCACCTTCAGCAGGTTTTGATTTGCCTTTTCTTTTGCCATTCAGTCCTCCCCTTTATTCATAGATAGAGCTTTTCTTTTTTTACTCCCCATTTTATTTAACCGAAACTGCATTCCTCACACTTGTTGATTGAACATTTTCTATGAAATATCTCTCTAGGAAAATTCAAGTATGGGAATTTTTTACTCTAGTTAGATACTGCAAGGGGGGTCCTGCACGAACATTGCTATGATTTCGTGCTTGGTCCATGTATCAAGGAATCATATTATATGATCTATTTTGAAGGTGTACTTCCGACATGAAGTACATGCTATACTGAAAAAGAACTCCTTTACACGTCTTAGGATATTAGGCAGTCCTGATGCAGAATATGAATGCCCAGTATACCTCCAACAAAAGTGAACTATATAATTAAACTCAATACTGTCCAACATTAGACATTTTATCCTTGGCATATCATATGATGTAGAACCTCTTTGCTACCAAGAACAGGGTTACCTGCGAATGTGTGCCAAGCGGTTGAGGTTGCGAATCTGCTATAGAAGCAAGGAACATCAAGTTTCTCTGTAGCCTAGCTTGGTTCCTGCCAAGTGAGGAGACAGCCAACAAATAAACCACATTTCTAAAAGGTGGCCAATATTAACAATTTGCACTGCACTAAATAAAATGAGCATGTCTCTAAGAACGCATTATCCAAAAAAGTGTAAGATGTAGCATCAACCTACATTAGGATCAAAATTAATTTATTGAATCCAAAACTTGTCATCGTGGAAAATGTAAAATCCACATATAGATGAAGACAGGTTTTCTATCGTCTTTTTATTTTTCCAGGGGGTGGAAGGCTTTCTACCAAACCCCCAAAACACACATAAAATTAAATTTGCACTAGACTAGGTGATCCGACTATGACAAATTATGTTGTCTCCTGACTGATTTCTCTAAACTTATTCTCGAAAAGAAGATTTATTCATGTATTAGGAGGATGTTTATTTGCTCATAGCATCAATGCTAAAACGAACAATACCTTTATAACTGTTTATATGAAAACGATGCAAATTTAATGCAACTAGAATAGATTTTTAGGCTATCAATTATTTAAAATTGTTCATTCTACTCGGTTAGGAAAGAGAACTAACTGAATAAATTTTCTCACCATCCAATGTTCATAATAATTTCATATCAATGAACCAGGCTTCCTAGAAATCTTGAAACCATTAATGTGTAATTCTTTTCATAGCCATATTTTGGAGGAGAGATAGAATAGATGAATAATTATACCAAATAATAATACATCTGCTATAGTTTAGATGAGAAGGCAAGAGAATTAAAAGACCAAAAAAAAAAAAAAAACAAGGTACTGTACTCACTCTGCACATTCACTAACTTTACCCAAGTTTTGGCTTTCGACAATCTTCAGAATCAGTGACTTGTTCTCATCCAGATACTGCATATAATACTTAATTGATTACCAAAAATAAAAACAATAAAACATATTTAGCACACTATACAAGAACAGCATTTAGCCTGGGGACAGTTGCTGAAATTTAGCACATTGCATTTACATGGTCCATTAATCGAAACCACTACAGGATTTAGGCTATATATTGAAGCCACTGGGGGAATGATGCAAGGAAAAAACTATGGTTCTATATTTTGAAATATGAAAAAGAAGTTGTCAAAGCCTGTAATGGTGACTACCAAAAAAGCAATTATGCGAATGCTTAGACAAATTAAATAGCCTTGTAGCTTCTGAAATTGCAACCATGAAAACCTTTTACAACACAGCTAATGACACAACATTGACATTGAGATCAGTACAGCAAAGGAAAATATTATAGAAGTATGGCTAAAGGGGTATTTATAGACGAGAAGGGATATCTTCTGTAGAGAAGGTCCTAGATTTGGTTTGGTGTTGCGTGAAGGAGCACTAAGCCATCATAGTTGTTCCATTAATAAAGACAGAGCTGACTAGACAAATCCGAACACTGTAATGTCTTATAATTTGCTGGTTACCACACGCTTAAATAAGCTCACACACTGCAGTACATCAGATTTGAATGGGGTGGAGGATGACTTGCTGTTGGTTGTGTGGTATGCAAGTATCGAACAAGTGAGGGTAAAGCTTCATGCTTCTATGCATATCAAAATATTGATTTGCTCGACATTGTTCGTAGTGCAATTGGGACCTATCAGACCTTTGACCGGGATCTGACCTTGGATTTTCTTAGCAATCTTTGCTTGATATTTTTTAAAGCAGTCAGCAGTGTCCACCTTTGACACACTCTTGTTGCCACGTGGCTTAGTTCGTAGAGTGTATTACGTAAGTTTTAAGCACATTAATAATACTAACCAGTGTCAAAAAGCAAGGGAAACACAAAAGATCAGTGAATAGAGGTTTTGGTCCTGAACTAGCATACTCCGAAGTTTAAACAAGGTGTATGATAACACGGAGAATGAAAATGGTCTCATGAGAATAAAATCAGTCGCTTATTAATTCCTTGCTCCAAAACTTGTTGGATTATATTTCGTGGAGATCAAGTCATATATCCCTCCCCCAAGTTTGTATTCTAATACTATTTTCATATTAATACATATTCCACCTGCAGGGTGGGTTTGATTAAAAAAAAAAAAAGGAAAAAAGAGAAAGAAGAAGCAAGGGAAAACAAAATAGAGTTAGTTGTATATCAAATTTTCTGCACGAGAACCTTTTATTTTTTTTTGAATCATTCCCATGATTATCCAACATAAAGAATAGTTATATCAGAAGACAATTACAATTATTGAATGATAGCAATGAATGAAATCAGGAACCAAAGAAGACAAAGAAAATCTCTCAATTTCTATTGAAGAAAAAAGAAAGGAAAAAAATGCCGCCCCTGTTTGGTGGGGATTGATTGATTTTAATCTTAGGTCAAGGTCAATAGTTAATTTCAATAACTTATTTTCTACCACACGTTTCTATCAAATTACCCACAAAACCAGAATAGCACAAACCTTCCTTCCTTCTGTCAAAAGGGAGAGACAATCTTTCAACATATATACCAGAGAAGACATCAAACTAACCCTAATTTTCATGAGCTACAAGAATATCCTTCCAAATTATGGAGTTCACCACAAAGTAAAGCATTACTTTATCACGAGATTTTTTTTTTTTTTTTACCAACAGAAGCAAATGAAAAAACAATAAGAACTTTAAATCCAAATACAAGATTACTGAAATTGCCTCTTCGAGATGTTAATGAAGTGTCAAATCAAAACAAAAGGGCAATAAGGCAACTTTATATTCAGCAACAACCAGTAGAACAAGACAAAACTTCCTACATATATAAATTAACCTAAAAACCTCACCACAAAAAGAGCGCAAATGTATGGAAAACCCACCAAAAAAAACTTAATAATACCAAGAAAAAATTACAGGATACTAACTAAAAATTTTCAATTTCTTGAGTGAAAGTGAAGGTGACCTGGGTATGCCAATCAGGGTGAATGGCGGAATGCCTTAAAGAAGAAAAATGTGCATACAGAGAAGCAGAAAAGGGGAAGAGGAAAAATTACCTGTTGAATATGATCAGTAGTGACGTTGCTGGGATAATAGGCTGCCATCATGGGTTGCATCTGCATCAGATGCTGCTGCATGCCTTTCCTTCTTTTATACCCAGTAACAAACCCACAAACTGTAATCCACTCTATAAATATCAGCTCTGTTTCTGCAAGTTTGACTGTGATAAATATGTGTGTACGGTACAACTGAGAAAGCACAGCAAAAATTGAAAGAAATGGCCCCCGCCGTTTTGGTTTTATTCGTTTTCTTACAAAACTTCACTCGAGTTCAACAGTGACGCCTCAAGTAAACAAAACAAACACACTCTTGTACAAATTTCACAAACCAACAAAAATATATCAATTATTTTACTTGCACGTGATCTGAAATTAAAATCAAGAAACACATGCATCTATTAATTTATCCGTACAAAAATTCTATACATGTACCAGTCCGAAACATATATTAGTGTGTATACCATT
This sequence comes from Fraxinus anomala, assembly GCA_903798345.1. Lineage (NCBI taxonomy): Eukaryota > Viridiplantae > Streptophyta > Magnoliopsida > Lamiales > Oleaceae > Fraxinus > Fraxinus anomala. The sequence continues at coordinate 21,291 of CAIGRN010013164.1, forward strand.
ATACTTAGCCAAGGAAATTTTATTTAAAAAAATGAAATCATCAAAGCACAATCCCATTTGAACCTCATTATTTCAAATTATAAATTTTGGAATAATATATATTTTTTTTAAAAATATATGATTGAAAAAGAAATAAATTTTTTTCGAATTTACGTGTAATATTATTTTACGAAAAATTGTGTAGTTAAAAATAAGAGAGCGAAAAAATATTTTTTTGGAAAATTGGTAGCCAAACAAATGCAGGTATGTGACTGTGTGAGAGAGAAGAATCTGCGCAAGAAATGGTTCTTCTTATGGGTTAATGGACTGTCTCTGACTCTGTACAAAAGTCGGTCACGTGATGAATCTATTGTATAGTACACAATTTATCATGCAAAAGATTTGGTTTCTTGAGTCAGCCGCCACCGTCCAAACGCCGACGATGCATGGCGTTATTTTCATCTTTCGAGGAAATGGTTATTTCACGCGATTTTGGTCGGCGTGGAATTCAGTTGCTTTATGCTAAGGTCAAAGGTTGAGCGTGTTACCTCGCGCAGTGATTTCGTCTAGGTTTTAGGTGTACTTTCGGGTCTCGATTTTTAAGGCGATGGCATTTGTTGGAAGAGGGAAGGTGTATAGTAAGGACATGGTCTTCGCACGTCATCGTTTAGGCAGATGTTATTATCGTGGTTAAGTCCTTGAGCTATAAATTTTACAATAATAATAATAAATTTTGTAATAGTGATTTGTTGAAGAATGAGTGATTAAAAAGTAAAAAAAAAAATTTAATTTTATATATAAATTATTTTATTAGAAGAATGTGTAATTAAAAATAAATTTGAAAAAAAAAATGATTTTTTCAATAATGAGATTTAAACGGGGCCTAAATTATGTCTGAAAAATATCTTTGAAAAAAAACCCAAGACTAATTAGATTATTTTCTAGGAGTTGAGAATTGGTCGAATTGGGCATCAAGACTGATCGTGAAGAGATTGGTGTTAGGTCTCGATTGCGATTTGGAGCCATTGGCAAACGAGGTTGGGCCATAATGTAGTTTGACATCATGAACTCTTATGAATTAATCTATGGGCAACTTATACAAATACTTTTAAGTCTTTGTTTGACATTCATTTTTTTTTTTTCATTCTCATTCTCATTTTTTTTTCTCATTCTTCATTTCAACCATACATCTATCAATAAAATAATATTACACATAAACTCAAAAATTTTCCTTACTTTTTAGCCACACATTCTTCCGTCAATCACTATTCCAAATCAAATTCTTTACCCAAAATAAGTGTCAAACAAGGGCTAAAATTAAGAGTCTTTTGAAAAATCATATGAAAAAATTTTTGGAAGTAAAAAATACTGTATAATATTAAAAGTGACACAATGTCATTTTTTTAATAAAAATCGTCACTTTTTAATAATAAAAAAAAGGTTACACAATGCCACTTTTAAAAGTTAAGTGTCACTTTTTTTTAAATTAAAAAATGACATACATTATCACTTTTGTTAAAAAAAAATTGATATTGTCAATAAAAAAAAAAAGATAGAAATCAAGAAGGAAACTGAAAAAAGTGATAGCACTAAAAAAAGTGACAAAAATTTAAAAAAAGTAATAAATACTAAAAAGAGTGACAAAAACTTAAAAAAGTGATAGAAATTTTAAAAAAAATGACGAATTCAAAAAAGTAACATAAATTAAAAGAAGTTACACAAATTAAAAAAGTGATAAACTCAAAAAAGTGACAAAAAAAGAAGACACAAATTACAAAAAAAAAAAGTGGCACAAAAAAAGTAACTAACACTCAAAAGTGACGAAATTAAAAAAAGTGACAAATTTTTTTTTTTTTAAAATGACAAAAATAGTATGATGGTGATTTTCTCGTAAATCCGTCTATAATCAAATTCGTGCAAGATAAGAAAATTATCGTGATATAAAACAATTTTCACTTTCCACACACCTCAAACCATTTCAACATTTATTTCGAATAGTATTTGCACACTGCTTGTACCTAAACTAGTTCAATTTTGAGGTATAACATGCCAAACTTCTGATCTCAAAGGATTTCTATTTTCATGCTATAATAGCTGATCAACTCATTTGATGGCTCTACTTAATAGTTATGAAGCATTATTATTTTCTAGTATTAGTCCCCATACTCATAACATTACGACGGTAGAACTTTAAAAACGAGCACAGATATCAAACTATGATACATGATTTTCCTAGTTTGTTCTTGTGCAATTACCAACAATACATGTAAGAAAGCCTCCAACATGCAGAATGTCAATGCCATCAATAGCTTACACAGATTGAAAGATATATGAGAAGACTAAAATTTTCAAGGATTAAAGTGGCAACCACCCTTCACTTTGCAGCCAGCAGAAAGAGGGATTCACCAAGTCTTTTTCCTAAAGTTGAGTGGATTGTTCGAAAGCAGATTTAGAATTCCCAAATATCCATTAAACATGCGAAGTCGATTCAATAGAGTGAAAGTTTAAACCCTTGCATTAGAGACATGATTTTGAAAAACATTCAATTAAAGAAAAAATTGGGAGAGAGAAGAGACATTTCTATTACGAAAAATTACGTACATTTCCCTGAATCCAAGGCAGGGTAGTAGAATGGGGCAACTTGGTCTTTAGCGTAGGCTTCTCGATGAATCTGCATCAATGAGCAAAATTCACTACTTTAGACCTCAATGCATCGAGCATTGCGTCCAAATCCATTATTCCGCCACCGTTCACTATCCTTCTTCCTTATTTCGCCACCATTCACTACCCTTCTTCCTATTCACTTTGTTAGTTCTGTCATTGATGTCACTGCCAATCTTTATTGAATACTTTCCAAGGCAAGTATCTCATAATTTCAATAGAAGTCCTAAAAACAACATCATTTCTAATCATCGTCTTCAAAAAAATCAAATTACAAGAGAAAGTAAAAGAATTTACCAGAAAAACTAACAAAACTCCGATCCTAACCTCGAATGGAATGAATGGAGAGAGGTAGGGTTTGACGATGGCTGCTCGAAACGTTAAAGAGAGCCATCTATTATCGATCAAAATCATTAAAATCACCTGAAATCCCTCGAAATTGGTAGAGAGAAATCATTGATTTAGGGTTTGGTTGGGGTTGAATTGTATTCATTTTTCATCTGAGAGAACGTATATTATACGGTTAATGGAAGTTTTAAAAGTGAAGGGTAGTTGTCAATTTTTCAATTAAAAATTTTGTTCTCTTTGTCTTGCATTGTTTTGTTGCATTTGCGCTAGAGTGATTCTAGCGGTGGCAATGGGCGAGTCAAGCCGAGCCCACAAGCTTGAGTTTTTTTTTTAATAGTTTTTTAAAAACATTTTTGTTCACATTTTTTATGAGCGTGGGCCCGTGAACTTTAGGCTCGTGGGCCGTGCTCACAAGCCCCTCGCAAGTTCGGCTCGCCAAATGATTCCCCCACTCGGCTTGGACTTGGGCTAGTTCTGAAACTAACCCGAGCCGTCCATGGGCCGAGTTTCGATGAGCAGACGAGCTACTCAATCCTTTTGCCATCCCCTAAGTGATTCTATTCAACTTTTGACTATTGACAAAGGTTCGAATTTGAGAGAGAGTTTTGGTTTGGCCCACTTGAATGTAGCTAAGAATTTGCAACACATAATTCCATGGTGGATTACAATTTAGGCGTATCACATTCTGAAAGGTCCATACATGGTGTATGGATCGATAGTCCTAAATAGAAGGCAACTTGCAAGTGTTTGGAATGAGTTACCTCGGATGCTTCTTTTCTAGAGGAAATTGAACCTATGATGCTAGAAGAGTGAATGTCACTTGGTAGTCTCATTGTTTCCTAACAATTTGGTTGATTTTGATGTTTTGAAATTCGGTTAGGATCTTGATTTATAAAGAATAAAATGTCAGGTGTCAAAAGGTTGAATCAGACTTGAAATGGATTAAATAGATTGAACCAAAGTTTAAATCAGGTTGAATTTGAGTTGAAATGTCTCTGTCTCATTTTATTTTGTGCATTTAGTCTACAAACTTTGAGCAAAGTATCGAACTTGTCCTTAAACTTTGTTTCATCAAAATTTTGTTCTCAACCTTTCAGTAATTAGCTTATATTTGACAACCATTATTTGAAAACCTTCCTTTTATATTCTCATTTTCAACCACATATTCATACAATAAAATTACTTTTTAATCACACATTCTCCTAAAAATTACTATTCAAAACATTATTTTTTCCCAAATAATAATCGTCAAACAGGAGCTTAGTAGAGTTTGTCCTCGTAATTTCCGTCTAATTTTACTGTAAAAATCATGTAAAATGAAAAATTTACCCTCGAATTTACTATTATTTTTTTTTTTAAGAAAAAAGAGAGAAAGTATAAGAATTTATTTTATAGACGAATAAAAAGTTACAACATATCTAGGGACATGATTAAAAAATTACAATGAACGAATATTATTCTATTTTTAATCTTTCAATTCTATCTAATTAAGCAAACCTAGAATTTATATGATCTCTTAAGTATCGGTGTTTAATTTATGCTAGACGCCGTATTTAGGTGGCACGCTATAATAGGTGGTCTGATGAGTTTTAAAACCAACAATTATCTCCCACTACTTATTGTAGTGCATATATATGTGATTTAATTTAACAAAGTATAAAACCAAGGAAGAATTATATCAATATCTAGAAACTAAAACATTTGTCACCCACATACATTTTAAGGTAGGTGACAAGAAAAAGTGTTAAATAGTGTACAAATTTTTCTGAATAATTACATTAAGAATTCGATTCTTGCTTTTGGGATTCATTATCAATCGATGCTACCGCAAAATGATCACCCATAACTTGAGGAAAAGCCGACGTCACAGAGGTGGAGTGGCTCGAAAATCTCCTTCATTTTCAGCCAAAGTGCAGCGTCGACTTCCTTTTCCTCCCGGAATGTACGTGCATGTGCTGCTACCAGATGACGGAACGGTACCTCTTGGAAGAGATTGAATCAAAAGATTTTTCTTCAGCCATTGCTCCCCATTTAGAGGCCTCATTGCCCAAATTTCTCGAGTAAAACTAAAGAACATTAAGAAAATAAACATTAAATTTAAACAACTATATCGATGATGAGCCGCCATTACTGATAACACTATAATTTCAAACTTTTTCTGGGTAGTGGTGATGATCGATCAGGATGTTATATATATATATATATAAAAGTGAGCGGGTAATTGACTGAGTAGCCGCGGTTTGAAGTTTGACGAGTAGAGTCTAAAAATAGGAACACGGATCAAATTTTATATGAAGTGCAGAACGAGTCTTATGTCATGGCATCATGTGTTTGACTATTTCAGCTCCCACTCACCCCACCAGAACACACACATGCACAAATAAACAAATAAATAATAATAATAGCGACTTTTATAGAAGACTAGTGAGAAGCATATGTCTTGATGTAGTTGGCTACGTAATAACGTAGAAAATATTTATATCAAACATTAGTTATATAAAATTTTCTTATAAATTGCTAAATGTTTCGAGGCAACATTAAATATGGAGAT
>CAIGRN010013174.1:0-18110 GCA_903798345.1 Fraxinus anomala
TATGGGAGATTTCATGTACTGGGATAGATTTCAACAATGGGGGTACAATCCATTAGTCAACGAGATCGACTTCTCATTGTCTGTAGATCTAGATTGTGGACCGATCATTCAACCAGAAAATATATCGAATATGGAAAAAGGGATTAAAGAGAATGAAGTATTGATCACAATAGAATCAAATCCGGATGTGGCAATCAATGAGAATGAAATTAACTCACATTTTTCCAACTTTATTGATTGTCAAAAAATTGATTTTGTAATTAAGCTCGATGTAGGAGTCAAAATCTACATAGTTGAAATTGAATCCGATGAAATAGAAAAGTCATATTATATCGAAAAGGGAAAGGTAGAAGTTTGGAGACTAAATATGTCCAAAAATTGATTTTGTGATTAAGTCCAATGTAGGAGTGGAAGTCTACACAGTTGAAATTGAGTCGGATGAAATAGAAAAGTCATATTACATCGAAAATGGCAAGGTTGAAGTTTGGAGACTAAATGAAAAATGGATCAAAACCAAACGAATGAAAATGAGCAAAGCATCCAAAGCCTTCTTTAGGTGCCCGCGATTCAATTGCCAAAGTTAAGCTAAAGACTATAAAAAAAAATCTCTTGGGAGGCAACCCAAGCTTTCTTCTTTTTTATTTATTTTATTTTTGAGTTTTAGGATAGTTTAGTTTATTGTAAGTTTTTTTTTTCTTGGGACTCATCATCCATAACCCCATTTCCCCCTAGGTTTCGATATATTAGTTGGTTTATTAGATGTTAGAACTAAGTAACACATGTTTCAATTATTTGATCTTAACGCTTTATTTGATTTTTCAGGAACACCACGTCGTAGAACATTTAAACAAATATTTACCAAGGAGCCAACATGAGCAATATGAAAGTTACCTAATGAATTACAAGTCATATCAGTGGAGTCTTTTCTTCACTTTCTTTCCCACCATTTATATACGGATTTAAGATTAAAGACATTGAGGACAATGTCTAGTTTAAGTTTGGGGGTGAAAAACTTGAGTTTTCATTATTTTTATGTGCTTTTATTGTTTTAGTAAAAAAAAGTTTGAAAAATTTTAAAAATATTTGTTTTCATTTTTTTTATGTTTATGTGTGCTTGTATGAGTTAGTTAGTCTGGTTGGCAATAATGAATATATTGAATCATGAATTGATCTATGAATGATGAATTAGTTGCATGCTTAAATTAATTTTTGATTTTTCATGTAAAATTTGATATATATTGAGTACATGAATTAAGTTAAGTATTGTGTATGAATGAGTTGATTTCATGATTGGATATGTTGAAATAGTGGACCATAGATGTTAAACCAAAAACTACTAAATTTTACATTCTTAGACCAAATTTAGAATAGTTTGGGGAATTTCACTGTTGTAGGAAGATGTTGAGATAAATAAGGATTCCATGTGTGAAATTAAAAAAATCTTGTGTGGATTGTCTAAGGTTAATAGGATGCAATTGGGTGAAAATCTCAAATTAGAGGTCGTTGTACTTGAATTGGTGTTAAATGAGGGACATTGCACTAATCAAGGTATAAAAAATATTTTATTAGAAAATTTCTCTTCGTAGCCTTTATGACTCGAGCAATTAAGCCTGAGATTTCATTATTTTCTAGTTTAAGTTTAGTGGTGAAGAACTTGAGTTTTCATTATTTTATGTGTTTTTGTGTGCTTTTATTTCTTTAGTAAAAAAAAGTTTGAAAAATTTTAAAAACTTTAGTTTTCATTTTTTTTATGTTTTTGTGTGCTTGTGTGAGTTAGTTGGTCTGGTTGAGAATGATGAATATATTGAATCATGAATTGATCTATGAATGGTGAATTAGTTACATGCTTAAATTAATTTTTACTTTTCCATGTAAGATTTGATATATATTGAGCACATAAATTAAGTTAAGTATTGTGTAGGAATGAGTTGATTTCATGATTGGATAGGTTGAAATAGTGGACCATAGATGTTAAACCCAAAACTACTAAATTTTACATTTTTAGACCAAATTTAGAATAATTTGGGGGATTTCACTGTTGTAGGAAGATGTTGAGATAAATAGGAATTTCATGTGTGAAATTTAAAAAATCTTGTGTGAATTGTGTAAGGTCAATAGAATGCGATTGAGTGAAAATCTCAAGTTAGAGGTCGTTGTACTTGAATTGGTATTAAATGAGGGACATTGCACTAATCAATACATAAAAAATATTTTATTAGAAAATTTCTTTTCGTAGCCTTTATGATTCGAGTAATTAAGTATGCAGGATTCTTTAAAACCTAGTGTCCTATGGTTATCTGACTTGGGAGTCATCGGCTGAAAGTTTGTTACATAGGTCATTTAGAAAGTTTAAGGAAGAGAATGCTTCAAATAAAGAAAAAAATTATTCTAAAAAAAAATAAAAAAAAGCAGGTGCATGAAACAGAAGACGCACTAAATGCCTTGGTTAAGTCTCAAACATTTATTTAAGAAAAATCGATTTTTGATAAGAGATTGTTAGCCTAGTTAAGTCCTAGAGATCGAAATAATCAAACTTAATGGAGAATCATTAAAATAACTTTACAATTTGACGTTATGGTAAAATTTTGCAAACTAGAGAGGTGAGGATAAAAATAAAAAATAAAAAATAAAAAAATAAAAAAAAATAAAAAAATAAAAAATCCAACCTTAGTTCACACACTGGAAAAGAGTGAAAATAATAAGTTTGGGGGTGTGTGAATCTTACGAGTGATGAAAGAACATATTTGACCATTGAGAGTCGAGATTCAAAAAACTTATGAATTCATAATGCTATGCTTAATTCTTCACACACACACACGTCGATTTTACATTGAAAAAGTGGATTTTAATTTTTGTATTGTAATTTTGAAGCTGTGCATAGATTTGTTATTATGATTTCAATTCCGATATAAAAAGTCAGGTTAGCTAGTTAAATCTTGTTGTTTTACTTGATTGACTGGCCACCAATTATGTAATTAGCATTGTTTGTTTGTGTGTTTGTTAGGTTTTATTTTGTTTGAGGACAAACAAAGATTCAAGTTTGGTGGTGTGATAAGTGTAGTTTCTACACTTATTTGAGACCCTAAATGATGATATTTTAGTACCATTACAATAAAATTATATATAATTTATGTTATATTGCATTTTTGTAGGTAAAACTTTATGTTTGATGAAGAATTAGAGAAAAAGAAGTGAAAATTGACGAAAAAGTGCAAGATCCAAAGTTTAGGGACTAAAGTGTAAATACTTAAAAGTTGTGTCGAACTCATGATGAAGATTCAAGAATGCTAAGGGTCAAAAGAATGCAATTAGAAGTCAAAAAGAGTGAAATATGACCAAAATATTTTCACAAATCAATTTTCAACCGCACAAGGATTTTACAGATTTTCAGTTGGAGATTGAGACCCATTTTTGACCTAGTAAACGTTCGAACTGAAAAGGAGCTATTTCTAGAAAAGTTGTAGCCCTTTGTGATTTTTTTCCAACACATTTTGAATCGCCTTAATTGGATACCGGGAGAAATAGTTATGACAAAAATACTGAATCAGGCGCAGAATTTGGACAGCAACTCGGCGTCCAGGCGCTGTACTAGCCCAGAAAGCAGAATTTTAACAGAGATGCAGCGCCCCATAGCGCTTAGCAAATTTTAGGGTTTTTGCTATTCGGGCCGCGTAAAGCCCATAAAAGACTCCAAATTGACCAAAAACATGTAGGGAAGTATAAATAGACCTAAGAAGACACTAATAAAAGAGTTCCACACATTGAAAAAAAGAGATACAACGACAGATCGAAGAGAAAAATCAAAAGAAGAAATTCATCGCGGGATTCAAGATCAATGCAAAGATTGGAAGTGGAAGAAGACCTTGGTGCAAGAGTTTATTCTTTTCATTATCTTTATTTCAATAATCCGGTGATGTACTCAAGTTTATTTATTTGTTTTTCTTTTTACACTGTGTAACTAAACACTAAATTAGGGCGAACAATGAAATTTTTTGAGACCCTTAATTCTTTAAAATCTCTGTGGTTTATTCTTTCATGTTTTGATTTTATTATGAGTTTAATGCATTAAATTACCTAATCAATAATTTGATGATAGTTTCTTACGAATCGAGAGGTGAGTTTGAAATTTAAACTGTATACTGAAACCTGGTAAAGTGGTATAACGTGTAGAGATACCTATACTAATTATTGCGGCCATTATAGGAATTTTTAGAATCATAATCTGTTTAACTAAGGATAATTCGCATAGAGATATGTAATTAAATTAGTTAAATAAGTTCAATGAGAACTCGAGAGGAGTAAATTGAATACCATAGAAGAATTCGACCGAACATTACATTAGGTGAGAATCTTGAAGTAGGAATTAAGGTGATCATTAGATGAACTTGTTTTGCCATAATATTCATTACTCATTCGAATCTTTATTAAATCAATGTTTACAATTTTTATTACTTTCCATTAGTTCACAAGCAAGAAAAACTATTCACAAACATTATCATTATTTGTTTACTTTCATTAAATAGGAGTTAGGCAAAGTAGATTAAAACTAAAGTATAGCTCTCGTGGGAACGATAATCCGGACCCAAAGGTCCACTATATTACTTGTTACGATATTGTACATTTGCGATACAAAAAACGCAACATGCTGTTTCTTGGAAATTGAAGAAGCAAACATATATAACACATTCAACTATAGAATCTGAATTTGTAGGACTATTAGAGGGGTAAATTGAATACCATAGAAGAATTCGACCGAAGAATACATCTTCGATATCTATCATGTTTGATATTCAAGCCACATTAGCAAAAACAACAATGAGGTATATAATGAAAAGTTTAGACATATGAGTGTAAAACATGACTACACAAGGAAATTAATCAAGAGTGAAATAATTTTCCTAAATTATGTAAAGTCAATAGAGAACTTAGTGGATCCATTAATTAAACATCTAAATAGAAATTTAGTGACATCTACTAGAATGTGGTTGAAACTTTTGAACTAAAAGTCCATCAATAATACCCTACCTGTCATTACTCAATAATAATCTATGGGTTCAAAGGGTAACAACAAGTTATTCGATATATGGATAGTTTTAGCATTATGTAATATGCAATAACCCTATTCTAGTTAAATAATTTTGATTATTACTGATGTGGGGGTTGAGCTTTAAGCTCTTAATAAAGTACAAGTATCTTTAAAAAGTAATAAGAATACTGAAAGAATTCCACCTAAATAAACTTCGAGGTGGTGTCGCATCAATAGAAAGTTAGAGTTTCTCTCTCTAAATTTGTTGAAAATGATGAGCGCAAGGATATATTAGCGCTAGGCGAGATTGAGGAACTTGAAGACACGTGATACTTATGTGTGTGTTCTTACCTGTATTGTCATATGAAATTATTGGTTCAAAGTTTCCATACTAACTTTAATTCCGATTTTACCTTGTTTGAATTACACACAAATCGAAAGATATCTAATCATTGCATATGAGTATTGTAATTTTGAATATGAGATTTTATTAAATTTTGAACTAGTGGGGAATTGTTGAAATGATGTTCAAAATTAAGAAAATTCGAATGTGGAATGATGTAGAGTGAAAATGATATTTGGAGCCACATAGTTGAATGTGATGAACTATGCGGTTATATAGGATTAGCCTATGCGATCGCATAGAATAAAATAAAGGTCATTATTTGACCGTTTGGTTCAAATTTTGGTGGCTTTTGGATAGTTTTTTGGCACCATTTCGTATGGCATTGTTTCTAGGCTATATATAGGTGGTTTGTGATCAATAAAACTATGATTGAAAACATACAAAAACTATAGCCACATTTTGAGAAAAGAAATCATTCCAAAATATAGAAATCTATATTTTCTTCTTCATATTTTAAAAAAAAATTCCTTAGTGTTATTGGGTTTTGGAGGATTACACTTATTGTTTGAGTGTTAATCCTTTACAATGCTTGTTTAAATCCAGCAAACCATTTGTCTTAATTCCTACAAGTATTATTTCAATTCGAGATTGGGCAAATATAGTTGAGGATTGCGATATCGTGTTCAAGCCATCGGTTGTTCATTTTCAAATCCATTTCCTGGTTTGGCGTTTGGTTCGTTGCTTTGATTGATGATCTTCATTTTTCTGGTTTTGATTCGTTGCTTTATTCTCCAATCCCTCAAGTGGAAGTCATCCAATTTCAAAACAACAGTCATATCAAAAAGGAGAAAAAGCTACCACGTTGCAACAACCCTATAAGAGATCTTAATGTGGACACAAAAAATACCTCAAGTTCGAAATAAGGATAAAACATAAAACAAAAGACGTATATAGCTTAGCTAGTCTTGGACACTAATTTGTATTGTAAAGTTGATGAATTTTACTATATTTTCCTAATAATAATAATAATTGATTGGCATGACTTTCAAGACGTCTTTGGGACTATGTAAAGAGCAATTCTATGTCAAGAAAGAGGAGGATTTCGTACCACAAAATATAAAATTATGGAAGATAAAATTACATGTTATACATCAAATTCTTGATAGCAAAATTACAAGAAATCAGTAGAGGCTTTGGTTGATTTTGAAGAAGAAAATCGTGTCGTTCGAGATCAACAAAGAAATAAAAGATTGAGGGTTGTATCAACTTTTATTTTAAATTATTCAGGTGATGTGTTCGAGTTAAATCTTTTGTGGTTTGGATTTTGAAGAAACCATGTTAACTTTTAGATTAATTAGTTGCTCATTTTTAGTTTAACTCTTATTTTTCGGGTTGATTGTTTATTATCTTCTACTCCATTTTGATGATTGGCCACCATTAGAACATATCTGTAATTTATATTGCTTTCGACAGATATGATAGAAATTAATACATGATAATAAACAGCATAGGGATCTTACAATAGATAGAGATATCATCATACTCTATAAAATTGATATATTATGATCATTGTGAATTAACTCATATTTATATGTTCATAACTTAATTAGAAATAATTAAGTTAATTTATAAGTATAGGATTGATTGACCTCAAGATATGCTATTGATTATATTTGGAATTTAGATTTTCATTCTATGCAAGAATTGATTATTAGTGGGTAATTGAGGATTAATGTAGGTTAACAACGGTAGATTCGCAATCCTAGTGTCGATTGTGATTTGATTAATCCAAGATTTTGTTTACTTTTTTTTAATTTCTTATTTTAGTAGATAAGTAGATAAGATTTAAATTCAAATCCAAACATTGATTGTGTGTGTGTTTCTTGATTAAAGCTAGTTTTAATTAAAGTAAAATACATAGATTATCAATCTTCGTGGTTACGTTACCATACTCATCTTGCGATATAAAATCGACAACAGACTTATATCTTATTATTTATTAAACTTTTCAAATTAATAAATCAATTTCGTGAATTTACTTTACAAAACTTAAAAATCTTGTAGAAATAAATCATTAATTAAGTGGTTATGTATGATCCCACTTCAGTTTCGAAAAGTAGAAAAAAATCTGAAGAATTAACTATAAAAAGGTTGGATAGTAACAATAATTGTACGTTTTAGTTGGCCTTTAGTGCTGAATAAGTCCATTGGCCTCAAAAGATGAAAACAATTTTTTTAGTAATACTGACAATGTACTGATTGATTTACAAATTGATAATGTGAGTGGTATAACTAACTTCATCTCTCTCTCTCTCTCTCACGCGCGCACACACACACATCATCAATCGTAAGCCAATTTGTATACAATTATATACAAATAACATTACTCTTTTTTGGGTTGGAAAATCGATCGGCTAACTCGGTTCCGAGTTTGCTTATTCATGGTCTTACCGTCTAGCTAGCCTGTTGTCTCTTATTTATAATGATTTTTATCAGTTCTGGATCGTTCTTCGTTTTTTTTGTTGAATCGGTCGGTTCAATCTAGTATATTGATTATAGTTATTGTTGTATGATTGCACGATTTATGACATGATTGCTCAAAATTGAAGTTCAATGACATGAATACGCCTAGGGTGTAAATTCATTGATGTGATTGCAATTAGGGTGAAAGTTCAGTGACTTCCAGTGCAATTATTCTTTTGATCACGATGATGTGTTGATATTATGTTAATTTTGACACATGTCAAATAATTATGGTAGGCACACTAACGGATCCTAAACGAAGTGACCTAATTGTTTAAAGTTTAGTAGTTTGATTGTTCTGAATTGAAGTTCAATGATTTGATTATAATTAGAGTGAAAACTCACTGACCATTCAGTCAAATTTACCTTAAAGAATTCTTTGAATCTCGAATGGATTTCCAAAATTGAAGGATTCTTGAAATCTCCAATGGATGTCCAAAATCAAATTGAAGAACTCTAGTAATTTTACATGGATGTCTAAAACGACTTGAATATGAATGCACTTAAATGGGGACACTAGTAAACCAGCACTTTACCCCCTTCACAATACTTGATAGTCATAGACTTTTCCTTTAGTTATATTTATCTTGCTCTTTTTGGCTCTTGTCCTTAGTTGAATTTTTTATATCGCAAGCGTACAATATCGTAACAAGCAGTATAGTAGACCTTTGAATTCGGATATCGTTCCCACAAAAATTATACTTTATGACTTAATCTAATTTCTAACTCCTATTTGATAAAAGCAAATAAATAATTATGATGGTTATGATTATTTTTCCTAATTACTTTTAATTAATTGAAAATATAAAAAGATTGCAAATAATGGATAAATGAAGATTTAAATATGTGATGAATATTAGGGCATAACAATTTTATCTATTGATCACATTAATTTTTAATTCAAGCATAACCTAATGTAGTGTTCGATCGAATTCTTCTATTGTATTCAATTTACCCCTTTTGAGTTCTCAATGAGCCTATTTAACTAATTCAATTACATATCTCTATGTAAATCAACTTTCATTAGTTCTCGAAATTCATATTATGACCGCGATAATTAATATAGGTATCTTTATAATTATACTAATTTATCGAATTTTACTAAATGGTCTAAATCTCAAACTTACATCTTGATTCGTAAGAGAGTCACATAATCATCAAATTAGTGATTAAGTAATTCAAAATATTAAATTCATAGTAAAACCAACACACATAAGAATAAATCACATAAATCTTGAATACAAAAATAAAGAATCACAAGTCGACTACATTGTTTTCTCTAATATGAAACTTAGTTATTCATATTCTAAAAATAAAAACACATAAAAATGGAATGATATTACCAAAAATTAACGAAACGTTAAACTGCTCTTCTTTCTTTTTTCTTTCTTTTGTTTTCTGTGTGTGTATGCGTGTAAATATATTCCAGCCCACAGTTTTTGACTTCCAAAATAAAGTACCAATTTCTTGTCTCCTCTTTTGCTAGCTTCCTGTATTGTGTGTGTGTGTGTGTGTATATATATATCAGCATCAATTCCTTCTCAGTTCATTTTCCTGTAGCCGTCGTCCCCCCTATCTTTTCTTTCTTGCTTTGCTTTCTCCCCGCGCCGCAGTTCTTTTTTTTTTCTTTTTCTTCTCTCTTTCTGCCGTCTCCTCCCTCTCCGTGTCTATATATATATATATATATAAATATATATATATAATTTGGGCCTCCAATTAAATTTTTCAATACAAGTCTATTGAGTCCCATTTAACTCAAACTCATTTAATATAATATTTCTCTCAAATGTTTCATCTTTAAATTTTGTCATTTTTCACCACTTTTGCATTATTTTCTCCAATTTTTCATTAAATATGTAGTTTTATCTACAAAACACAATATAACATAAATTAGATAGAATTTTATCCAAAAGACAATAAAATATCCTAATTTAGGGCCTCGAATAAGTGTAGAAACTACACTTATCACTCATACACTCCTTTTGAAGGTACATTTATGCTCGGATTCTCGAATCCTTTGAAAATATTCTTTAGTTTACTTGTTTATCGAGAATAAAGCTTAATTTACTTAGTTTTTTTAATATTAGGACAAAAAAAGATATGCAAGATATCTCTACGATCTGATGGTCAATGTGGTGATGATGGCGCTAAATATTGTCGAACTCGTGCAAATCAACCCCCATTTCATCACCCAGATGCTCATGATTGTTTATGTAAAGATGATAAAGATCATGTTAGATTTTGGGTGAGACTCGAATTTCTCGTTGAAATAATTGAAGAATTCTAATTGAAGTGAACGTAAAAAAGAATTCAATTTGAAATACTATTGGAATCATATGTCAAATTCAAGTTCTATTTTAAAAGCCCATTGGGAGTTGAAAATTGGTATTGGACTTGAAAAAGAGCTCGAGATGGAGAAAAGATTTTGGGAAAAAAAATTCGGGAGAATGCTAGGCGATGGGCGCCATGTTGAGGTGGGCGCTGACCTATTTCGAGTTTTCTACGTTTTTCTGTCGTTTTTCGTTTTGGACTTGAATTTTTGGCATCCTAATTCATCAACAACTCTACTATGAGGGTTTGGACGTCCCCTACATATTCCCTATAAATATTAGGTTCTTCTATACAATTTTATTAGTGTGATAAAATAGATTACTAGAATTATAGGATACATTGTAATTTTCTCTCTTCTCCATTATTCTTGAGTCAATAAAATTCTTAATTCTTTTACCATATTTCATGTCTTTATTATTCTTTTGCTTGATTTAATACTTCATTATTTGCCATATTACTTTAACAATTTATTCAAGTGGTTGGTTTCGACAAGTGGTATTCAAACAATACATAAATTGTATTTTCAACATTGCTAACAGCAATCCAGGCATATTAATATTTTTTCTAACAAGAGATATTTTGGTTGTTTCATGACACATCAAGTAACTAGAAACCCTATCACTTTTTGCAATTGCGATGTATACACATGTTAATTGTTATGACCACTTCTTTTTCTGTGGTGATGCCCCAATAATAAGAAATTGTTGTTCTTGTTCAATTGAATCACATCAAAAAAAATATTATTGCATGTTGAAATTTTTGGTGGGATTTTTGCGATAGCCGTAGTTCAACCTTTATTGGTGAAATGAGAGTAACTGTTATTCTATTTGCAACAACAAAGAATGTTGAAGATAAAATGTCCTTCCCATTTTCTCAAAAAGAATCACCAATTTCAAAAGGTTCAAAGCCTGACATATGATAACTCGCAAATTAAAATTAAATGTAGACAATAAATCAATCGATGATAAATTTTCATTGTGCTATGTAAGTACGTAACTTTTCAAAACATTGTGCACCACTTATATGATGAAATGCGACTCAACTAGATAAGAAAATTATTCCATGTTCCTTATTAGATCTATGATTATTTGCATTTACAGATTAATTTTACAATTATATAAACCTTTCATGAGGAAATGTATGTGGAAGTCAATTTTATTTTATGAAGGTCATTATTAGCTTTAAAATATACACACACTAATCTGTATTTTATGTGTGTGAATGTGGGTGGTGTGTGTGTGTGTGTGTATATATAAGGAAGCTTAAAATTTGGATTTTCGAAAATAGCTTATACAGTATGGACATGGAGTTACGTAAGATACGTAGGGGTATGGACATGGAGTTATGTAAGATATGTAGAGGTATGGATATGGAGTTACGTAGGATAGGAAGACCAAATCATAGCCCAGTGGCCATGGGGTTAAATTTGTCAATTCGATATTCTGAAATCTAAAAAAATAGCACTAAATTCATGTTTGGTCCTCATTTTTTAAAAATCCTTTTTGTAAATAACTCAATTTCAATCATATATTATTATTCTTTTAATAAAATAACTTTGCACGTAAATTCTTAACTTTTTTTTTCATCACACATTATCTAAAAAATCATTTAATGTTAATTTTGAGGTTACAATGAATGGAAACATGGAGAAAAATACCCATATTCATAAGATCTTGAAATATTTGGATGATTAGCTTTAGGGATAGGATACGATATGAGAAAATGTGGTGGTTCCTTCCTTTTTATCAGGTATGCTTACACGTCCAAAATTTTAAGCTTGATAAAGCAAGATAAGAGATGATGCTCTTCCAGACTGATGGTCCTAATGCAGACAAGCAAGCGCCAACTTGAACTAGTTGTTGGACAAATAGGTGAATAATTTATATTTGACAACTAATCTTTTATATGTAAAATACCGTATATAGTTTTAACTTATTGAAATCAAGATACTACATTAAAACACGATTAAATCGTGACATATTTATGCAAAGAAAATAGAAACCGATGAAATGAAGTGATGTATGCAATTGTAAATCTCTTAACACATATTTCGCCCTTGTCATGGTGAACAAGATCAACTGGACTTCTGTCTCCCAAGATACAATGATTCTTCCAAAATTAATATATCACAATATTAATTTCATCGTACGAGCCAAATAATTGATAGTATTTTTCACGAACGGAATAGACATGAACTAAAATTACTCGGACCAAATTTTATCCTTGGAATTAATTGGAATGGAATTTAATTTTGGAAAAAATGAGAACATCAGATATTTTGAAGAGAAGAAAGAATTTAAAAATCATTTTTTCTTGGATTGATTTGATATAGAAAAAATGGAATTATGGATTCCTATTTATAAATTTATAAATGTCCTTCGGGATGGTTGCTTCTTTTGACAAAAAATCATTTGAATCATTAGATCGCACAATTTCATATTTAGTAGTTTAGATCGCACCATATCAAATGTCATAATTTTTCATAATGTACGTTTTTCAATAGTCAAGTCAATCTGAAACAACATGATTTTTTGATATGTACCATTTGCATTTGAAGAATTATGACTAGTCATTGTATCAATTGGAGACTATTTTAATTCACACATATTCATAATTACTCGTAAATTCCAATAATCACCCACATGAATGGAATTAGTTGACTCGGAATAAGAAAGACGAAAAAGAGTACTAGTGAAATAAATGCATCATGATTGGTAGCTTTCGTTTTGAACATTACTTAGTATGAATCAATCGAACTTACTTAGCTAATTAGTTAATACAACGTTTTGAACTATCAATCATTATTGTAAGCCTGACAATAGATCAAATATATTATCTCTCATATCAAAGTTTGGTCATCTATTGTGTTCATCATTTCGGCTAAAACATTTTTAGGTTCTACAAATGCACTAAAGAATTCGCCTAAATAAAATTATCATAGAATCGGCCCAATTTGTACTCATATAGGTGATGTTCTATAAATAGTACCCTACAATACTGTACTTGTGTTGTGTACAAGTAATAGTCATCATTAAAAGTGTAGCTTATCATAACCAATCTTTGGTAGGTAATTATCATAACCAATCTTTGGTAGGTAACACTTAATTGCATCATAGAAATGAGGATGAGTTAAAACTTCAAAGCACTTCTCATTGAGTCATTTTATAACTAGTTTTCCTATTAATCTAGTTCGTGGGATCTCTAGTTGCTAGGTTAGATTTTCATTAAGTTGATCCATTAATTTAGGCTTAAAACTTTTTCCCCTCGATGCATACTCTATTCTCTCTAGATAACTCATTTGTAAACGAATCGACTAAGTTATCCTTTGATTTAACAAAATCAATCAATATTGTTTCATTTGAGAGTAGCTGTAGAATAATATTATGTCTATGATGTATCATCAATAATTATTATTGCAAGATAGATTTCTTGTCTTATTAAATTAGCTAGCTATCATAATTAATTCATTTAATAAACACAGATAGGAACAAATTAATAATCCTTCCATAAATATTTGAAGTCGCGTGTTTCTTTCTAGCTTTATTTAAATCTCAAACTTAATTTTCAATTTTCAAGTTGTATGGAGGACGAAATAATTACATTCTTAATAGTAAAATATATTTACTTTTAAATTTTGAATCCTTACATTGGATATCTAATTTTCAACATCATGTGCGTTTTAAGTTTAACAAGGTATTCACCATTGTGCAGTTTATTATTTCAAATATTATTCAAATATCCCAAATTTTTATTTGAAGAATGCAATGCTACCCCCACAAATTTTGGGTGCATCCAAACTTAAATTGATAATATTATGCAACACTCCCACAATTCTGTGTATGACCCAGCTTAGAAACTATTTAAAGTTTGGTCATATCGTTTATTATGTCTATCTATCAAATAAGGAATTATATTCATCCAATATATAAATGACTAAGAATTTCCATGCACTTTCACATTTAAGACTGCCAAATTTAATCACTTTAGATTTAAGGTCCGTCATTTTTTATGACATTCTCGTATATATAAGGACTTTCAATCTTTCCATCTTCATATAATTTTTTTTGTGACATTAGGTAATTGAAAAATTATAACATATAGACAATGCTAACCAAGCATAGTCCTACGTTGAGAATGAATTGTTCAACCCCTACAATTCCTAGGTCGAACCAATTTTAATATTCTTAACTCTTTCCACATTCATCATTAATCTAGATGCAATTCTCAACCTCATAGTACTTAAACACACTTTTATCGTGCAATCGTTAGTAACGTGATAATATAATATTATCTTTACATTGCACAAATATCATCTCACATATTTTAATTGAAATTAAGTGACGATTTCTGTCAAATAGACCATTGTCCATTTCATTTTACTCTGAATGAGATGTCAATTCAAGAAACTAGTGATAGTTTTTTGAAATCAGAAACCACGCATAATAGAAATGCAACATAAACTATCCGGTGCACAAAATGAATGTTAGAATATTTCAATATTTGTATGAACATTTAATAGGACACTAATGGAATTCTAGTTCTCTCCATGTATTCATGTCCCTATCAAAGAGTCCTAAAGAAATATTGCCATTGGTTCACACAAGAATCCAAAACTAGAAATTCAACCATTTCCATATATATGCATTTTCTCTCTCGTCCTTGCATATTCAATTGACAAAAATTAAATATGATGAAACATCTCATAAAATGTCAATATGATAGAAAGTAATAATATGACTCCAGAATATAATCATAATATTCTACATGATATATTTGTAGTCAATATTTAACAAGAAGTCGTGCATTAACAATTTGAAATCTATCAATGAATATCAGAAGAATATAAACACACTGTTTCATAAGAATTCATTAACTTTCATGTTAGAAACCAGATGTAAAGAAAATATATCATACTCAATAATTATAATGCAATCAGATATATTAATCACACCATACATGTATAATTTGTGAATATAATTATTGTACACGTGAACGAATCTGAACTCCCAAATATATTTAGTACAAAATTATCCGTAAGGGCACAGAATGTAATCAAGATTACTTACAATATTTATATAAAATGCACTAAGGAAATTATAATTCGCATACGATTAACAAATATGCAAATGTACATTCTGCCTTAGATTACCTTTAATGGATCGTTGTTATTGAGAAACAAACTTGAATCTAGTATAAATACTTTAATTCTTCACAATTTTAATAATTGCTGCAAGAATATTAATCTGAACGTATTGTATTGAAATGATGTTAGAGTTCAGGTATGACCCGAATTCTACTGGAAGTTCTATTGAGAGTTGATAGTATGTCTTGAAGGAGTCTTGAAGAGGTCAAAGACAGACATCTTTGACATGGAAGGAAATTGCATGAAGATTACTCGTGGGCCACCTTTGGACCGCTTCAGCTGGTTTTACATTGAGCAGCCCGCTCTGTAACATCTAGGCGACCACTTGAGCGATCGTCTTATATGAGTGAAATCTGTTATCAATTTTGGCAGTTTTTTCATCATATTCCACGTCAAACACTCCATTATTTATTAGGCATGTTATATTAGAACTCCACATTATGTTAGGTTCTTCTTTGTACTATATATATTAGGAGTAATTACATCTCTTAAGATCATCATTCACCTATTTTAATCCTTTAATTTTTTATTTCTCCTTCTCTGTCCATGATTTTATTCTGTCTTAGGTTTCCATGTGAATCTTGTGTTCATGTTCTTGTTTTTCACATTGTCAATTCTCGTTTAGTTATAACAAACTGGTATTAGAGCGAGGTTTGGTTCGTGTGATGACAATTATGAAATTTTATATTCTACTTTTGAATCACAATACTAAATTTTCACTATAGCACGTAAAGATGAGAGAAGTGCTTGCTTAGATGGACTTGGATGATGCCTTATAGGTTTGCTAAGATGCCCTCAACTTGGACACATGAGGAGAAATGGAACAAGGATCGAAAGGCATTATCTCAAATTCATTTCCATCTATCAAATCAAATTCTTCAAGACATTCTAAAAGAGAAAATCGCTTCTGCATTATGGTTGATATTGGAGCAGTTATGCACTTCAAAAAGTCTAATTAGTAAATTACATTTGAAGCAGCGATTGTATTCTAATTGTATGATAGAAGGCTCGTCTATAGAAGATCATCTAACTATTTTTAAGGAAATTGTTGCTAATCTAGAGACCCTGGAAGTCAAGTATCGTGAAGAAGATTTATGGTTGATTTAGTTGTGTTCGCTACCTTCTTCATATATATCTTTCAGAGAAATTATTTTGTATCAAGATATTCTCATCATTGATGAAGTTTAAGATACTCTGTTTTCAAAGGAAACGATGAAGCATTTTGTGTTTGGATTTGAGGCTCAAGTGGAGGGCATTGTTGTTTGTGGTGGTTATGTGAAAGCCAAATCGAAGTCTAATTACAACGATAAATTTGTAATTATTGCAAGAAAAATGGTATATCAAATCTGACTACTATAAGTTATAGAATAAGGATAAAAGAGTTGTGCTTATTAGAAGGTAAAATAACCAAAAATTTCAAGTGAAACTACTTTTGCAAAAGATTACTACAGTGATGGAGACATTTTTGTTATTTTTGATGGCGACTCCAAACCTTACGAATTAGATTATTGATGCAGCTTGCACATTTTGTATGTGTTCTAATCAGATTGGTTTTCAACATGTGAAACTGTTGCTAAAGGTGTTGTAATGATGGAAACTAATGCATCTTGTAAGATAGCTAGTATTGAAACTGTCAGAATTAAGATGTTTGATGGAGTTTTCATGATATTGAGTGGAGTGAGACATATTCTAAATTTAAAGAGAAATCTTTTCTCCTTGAGTACTCTTGATTCAAAATGATACAGTACACTAGTGAAGGTAGAGTCTTGAAAGTTAGTAGAGGTGCTTGTTTTGTAATAAAGGGGTAGAGATGGTCTACCCAATTATATGTCTTGTAGAGCTCTACAGAATCTATTTATACAAATTAAAAACACAAGTGGAGTATGAGTTTAGTTAAGGTATATACTAGAGTCTACATATTAGTCTAGTTCAGAAGTTAAGGGTAATGTTGCTTTGCAACCACCACCAGCTATACCATTACTAAAGACAGGTCCAAAAGAGATGCTAGACCTTCACATAGGTACGATGCGGCTGATTTAGTTCTTATACTTTGAGCGTGGACAAAGATATTGATTCCAGTCAAGGACCTTCTAAAGAGGCAATTAGTTGTGTTGGTTGTTATTGTTGTGGTTTGACCCAAATTCTAGTGGGTATTGAAGTCTAATTTGGAGTGGTTTTGAAGAAATCAAAATTATGGACATGAGGAAAAAGTAGTCGCATTTTCGCTAGCCTAGCGCTAGCAGGACGCTCTAGTGAAGCTGGTGGAAAACAATCCAAGACTTCGTAGCCCGACTTCGCTCGCCCCTCACTCGAGCGAGGGGCTGTCTGTTCGCTCGACCTACCCTTCGCTGGACTGTAGCTCGAGCGACAGTCTTTTTCGGCCAAAGCCCATTTCGTCTGTTTGACACTTTTTTGGATTTTTATTCTACTACAACTTGATCCTAGGGCTTCCTATATATATGTCACAGCTTGTATCATTATTATAACATTCTAACATTGAGAGAATTGAGAGAAAACAATCTTGAGAGCCTAGATTTCAATTCATTATTGAAATCTTGATATTGCAAACACAAATCTATTGATTTTATAGTGGATTATCCTTCTCTAAACTTCTTGTATTTTTGTTCTTTTCATCTTTATTTCATTGTCCTAATTATCTTGTGATCCGAAATTAATATCATTTATTTTGTTGGAGATCTTGATAAGAGAAGATCTCTTACGGTTTTTTTTTTTTTTTTTTT
>CAIGRN010013174.1:18245-29421 GCA_903798345.1 Fraxinus anomala
TTTTTTTTTTTTTTTTGTTGAAAGTTGTTCATTGGTATAGGTTTGATTCATTGATAGTCACTCATGACTTCAAAAGAAGCAGTTATGATAGTTAGTTTTACTTTAAGAAATGTTGTGATGGATCGTTTGTATATTCACTTCTATATGTTGATAATAGACAAGGATAAGGGATAGATAAGAAATGTGAAATCCAAGGTCAGTTAAGAATTTGATATTGTTGTGAGCAAAGTTGGTATCCACGATAATCCTGTTGATATAATAACCAAGTCATTCCCTATAGTCAAGTTTGAGCATTAATTGAACTTGACTGGTATTTATGGTTGAATTTGCCCGTAGGTCTTTTGTGGAAGATATAGGGAGTTTTTTTTTATTNGATATTGTTGTGAGCAAAGTTGGTATCCACGATAATCCTGTTGATATAATAACCAAGTCATTCCCTATAGTCAAGTTTGAGCATTAATTGAACTTGACTGGTATTTATGGTTGAATTTGCCCGTAGGTCTTTTGTGGAAGATATAGGGAGTTTTTTTTTATTGAAGAGTGAAGTTTTATTCCTTACATTGGAATTCATGTCAGGTAGAGATTTGTTAGAGTTCGTGTGTAACATGAGTTCTATTGGGAGTTGATAGTATGCCTTGAAAAAGTCAAAGACAAACAAATAGAAGAAATCGAGTGAAGACTGCTTGCTGGCCACCTTTAGACCGTTCGAGCGGGTTTTGTAGTGAGCATACCACTTGCTAACCGCTATGCAACCGGTCTAGCAATTATCTTATATGGGTGAAAATTGTTCACGATTCTGGCATTTTTTCACTTCTATTCTATCTTAAACATTCTGTTATCTGTTAGGCTTGTTATATTGGGGCTTCACCTTATGATAGGCTCATCTTTGTATTATATATATTAGGAGTAATTATATCTCTTAAGACCATCCTCTATATATTGTAATCCCTCAATTTATTATAGTGAATTATTCTCTTCATCTGCCAGTAATTTTTTCCATTTTGAGTTTTCACTTAAATCTTGTGTTCATGTTCTTATTTTTCATATTACCAATTCTCGTTTAATTATAACAAATGATATGAGAATTCCAGAATTATCGAAAACATGATATTGTATTCAATATGGATCTAAACAAATTTTTTAATGTCAGTCCTTCATAAAAATAGAATATAAAATGCACAATAAAATGAGATTTGTCTTAAGAACATTGAATAAATTGACCTATAATTGTAACCGGCAACTAATATTTTACGTGCAAAACACTCTATAGAGTTTCGACTTATCAAAATCAAGATAAGTGCATGAAAATACGATCAAATCATGACTTACTAATACAAAGAAAATAGAATGAGATTTAGTGAAGTGAGATATGCGATTGCAAATTTCAACGGCATTTAATTTCAACCAAATAAAAACAACATAATATTTTGTAAAGATGAGAGAATTTGGAAATTATTTTTTATTAAATTGATTTGGTGTAAGAAAATTGGAATTAGGGCTCTTATTTACAAATTTTTTATTTGTCTTTTCGGAATGGTCGCATCTTTAGGGGAAAAAAATCATTTTAACTATTAGATCGCACCATGTCATAATTATTGGTCTAAATCTTACCCTATCAAAAATCACAATTTTTCATAATGTACATTTTTTAATAATCACAACCAATTTGAAACAATATAACCCTTTGATATGCACCCTTTTACATTTAAAAGTTGAACTAATTATTGCACTAACTAAATTTTTTTTCAATTCACATATTCACATTCATCCCATAAATTCCAACATTAGCACGTATGACACGATATGTTAACACTGTAGAATTGAGTATTTTTAGTCATTGGGTGATTAGTACATAACGTCATTGTCTTTCACTATTATTGTGAAAAACTACGTCATTACCTTTATTTTTTTACATTTTCACCTTTATTTCCACATTTTATTACGCAAAGCTCATTTTTATCTATTTTCTCAATTAAAAGTTATGAGATGAAGAATATACATTCTATTTAAATAATACAAAAAGAAAGAACTAATTGTAACTGTAGTCCCAATTTTTTAGAAAAGTGCAAACGAGCCTCAAATAAATTATTGAAAGGGTAGTTAGCACATAATGTCCATACTATCTTTCATTTTTTGACACTTTCACATTTAATTACACATTTGATTGCGCAAATCTTCTTTTATCCATTTTTATCTAATTTCTCAATAAAAAGCTTTGAAATGACAAATATACCTTAAATAAAAAAATAAAGAAAATTATGTCTTTTAATTTCTAATTTTTTAATAATTTATTTGGGACTCATTTGCCTTTTTTTTTTTTAAAAAAAAAAACCTTAATTTCTATTTTTCAATAATTTATTCAAGACTCGTTTGCATTTTTAAAAAATTAATTTCCAATTTTTTAATAATTTATTTGGGATTCGTTTACACTTTAAAAAATTATGGGGTTATGATTGTAATTATTTCTTTATTTTTTTTATTTAAATAGGAGGATGTATTTGTCATTTCACAGTTTTTTATTGAGAAATTGGATGAAAGCAAATAAAAATGATGGTTTACGCAGTCAAATGTGTAATTAAAGGTGAAGATACCAAAAATGAAAGGTATGAATGTTTTTCACAATAATAATGAGAGGTATGGATGTGTTAATTACCCTCTTAATAATTTATTTTAGACTCGTTTGCACTTTTTAAAAAATTTGAAAATATGGTTACAATTAATTCTTTCTTTTTCTTTTTGTTTTATTTAAACATAATGGTATATTCATCATTTCATAACTTTTAATTGAGAAAGTTGATGAAAATGACAGTCTGCGCAATGAAAGGTGGAAATAAGGGTGCAAATGTCAAAAAATGAAAAGGAAGGACATTATATGTTAATTAGCCTTTAGTCATTCATCGGAACTTTAATTTTTAGGTTATATTCCAATAGTGATCTCTAATCTTTTGATTTTTTACGGACTTTATCATAACTTTCAGTTTATGCCAACAGAGATCCCAAATCTTTGAAAAATTCGCGCACAGGGTCCAAATGGATGGAAAATGACCTTTTAGTTGATCAAGAAAAGTGAACTTTTACTTATTTTGATCAAGTTAAAAGGGATAAAATGGTAATTTTAGAATTATCATAATACATATATAAAGAAAAAATCAGAATAAAAAAGTATGTCAACTATTCAATGTTCTATAGAGCTTTTAAATTCGAATAATAATTCACAATATTTCTGTCACGTTCACAAAAATTTTTATATATGTCAAATTCAAATAAGTCTTTTCTTTAAAAGTTTTTTATTCTAGTATATATTATATTTGTGAAGTTTTAGATCGCTTATATCTTTTAATTTAACTCATACTCCTAGAGAAGTATATGTTTAAATTGTGATATAGTATGGGATTATTGCTCTTGAAGAGCAAAATTTTATAATTTTAATATTCTCAAAGAATATATATAATATTATTAATTTCAGTGAATATAGCACAAATATTCAATGATATTTATGCTCCTAAAAAAGTATAACTAAAAATTGATTTTATTTTAAACGAATGTTGTAATAATGTTCTCAAAGAAATACGATCCACATTATATAAAAATTTCAGGAAAAATATTATGTTATTACTCTTGAAGAAGCGTAAAATATTGCATATTTTTGTTATTGAAAATTACCATATTGTGTTCCTAAATTAGCACAAATTTATATCTAATATTGTGTTGCTCTCGATGAAGCACAATATAAATATTTTGAAATATAAGAATTCCACTAGAACATTACAATGTCTAATTTCATGAAGAGATATTACATAAATATAAATCTTACGGATAATTTTTTATCCTTGAATGAATGTATACAACAACTTTTGTTCCATCACTTATGCACCAATATTTGACACATTATATTATATTTATTCTCCATACATTTTCTTGAACCAAAATTAATGGATATTATGTTAATTTTATAGTTATTAATCGCTCACTTATGTTGTGTTATTTAATCATTTATTAATTATGATAAAACGACAATAGAAAACATTTGTTCACCCATCTTCATGTTGAGCTTATCACGACTTCATGAAGGAGATATGAATAAATGATTGAAGCTAATATAATATAATGTCAAAGTCCTACAAATTTGATTGCAGTTCCCAAAAGAACTAATATTTTGTTACTAACTTTACTTTAATTTGTACTACACAAATAGTACATTAATTGTAAAAACATTATTTTAAAGGAGTTCAATATCTTGAAAAGTTTACTATTTGACATGACTGTATACCATTTCGAATCAACAAGGATGCGAAAAATTATTAAAATTCGAATTGTTATTAATTGAAAAATCAGAAGTAAAAATTTAATTAGCTGAATAGTTTAATCCCAAATGCAGAATTAAAAAATTGAAAGAAACAAGTCACTTATTAATTGGTTTCTAGATGATTAAGTTAATTAATCCAATTTAATTAACTCTAAGTGTCAATCAATTTATAATGATCAAAAGTAATAAGTAAATAATAAATAACACCAAATTGATCGCGGAGGAAAATTTCTAATTGGATAAGAAACCTCCAGGCAAACTTACGAGTAATCGATCCACTAAAAACGTTAGCTTACAATTAATTCAGACACTGCTAAATATTAGCCGACTCTGGACACCTAACTTGTAAATCATCCAAAAACTCCATCGGTTAGACACACCCGTACTTCCCAAAACTATCAGCCACTTTTCTCTCAACGGATCATCAAGAATGAACTCATTTCGTTTCGGAGCACTGGAACTCCAAGCAACTTTTCGCAAGCTTCAGAACTCTGAGTTGGAAAATGTAGGGTTTTGTTTTGGTGTTTGATCTAGGATCTTTTTGTGATTTGATTTGTAACCTGAAACAAGAGATATGAAATATGTATTTGGAATTTCAAAGTATCATCTCTTAACGTATAACAAGGCTTTACTAATGAAGGATCAATATATGGGATCAAATCTATAAACAAAGATTTTAGGTTGAGTTAATAAAATCAATGGAATGTGTTTAAGGAAAATTATTGATTCAACCCACCTTGGGACGTTTATGGGACTATATATTTATAGTGGATGTGTATCAATTGAAAAGAAACTCAAAATCAGTGTTAAAGTTGAATTTCACTATTCATCGAATTGGGCCACCGCTCAAGCGCTAGGGTGGCACCAGCGAGCGGTGGTCCGCTGCTCGAGCGCAAGCTAGTGCCAGCAAGTGGCATCGCTCCTATTTTGAGCATTAGAGAGTGGGAAGTGAAGTTAGTGAGTCTGTGTTTGGATCAACTCCTTGAAGTTCGAATCTTTATCTTCTTCTTGGATTTCTTTAACTTCTTTCTGGACTCTATTAATCTCAAACTATATTTACTATAACTTGGACTCATTAGATCCAACTTTAATTACAATTCAATAAACTTTTAATACAATTCAATTATGACTTGATTTTGACTAAGGAAATTGCTAATTATATATTTGAAAATTGCTAATTATAATTTGGATTTAACAATCTCCTCATTTGACATTCTATGACTAAATCATTATTTCAAAGTCAAATCTAAAACAACCTAACTACCCAATACCTAATTCCTAAACTTTAACTTACTACCTATTTCATGAAACACATGAAGAAGACAATAACAATTAAATAAAATACAAATAAGTTATATAAAACAATATAAGTAAAACATGTGTAACACCAAATCATGCAATACTTTGTATAATCATAACTTAGAAATAACATATAGAAAATTAATATCAATATTGACAAAACACAAAACACAATATCAATATTAAAATTCCAAATGAAAATCAGTATAAACACAATATCAATATTAAAATTCCAAGTGAAAATCAGTCTAAATATTTTTGACTCCCCCTAAAACAAATATTAAAAGAAAATATCAACTTCTCCCCCTAACTCATACTATCCAACTCTCCATAAATAAATACTATTGCCCCCATTTTTGTCATAAATAACAAAGAGAAATAAATAATAGAATCGTGAATAACATGGAGATGAATAAGTTAAAAAAATATACACACATAAAATTATATAAAGCCTGATATGGGAGAAAAGAAAATTCTTTATAGTTTGAGACAACCGTTTTTTTTTTTATTTTTAAAAATAATATCATGAACAGTTATTTGCTTACTTAAACATATATACTACATAAAAGTAAAATTTTCCACATAACTTACTTTAAAACTAAAATGAGTAAATTGTATAAGCTACACATGTTTGAAAAGTGATATTAATCTCAAGTAAGCAAGTCTGAAAACCTTATATCAATAAGAAATGACATGCAAAAATATTACTAGTGAATGAATATATTCTTTAAATTATAAAAGTCAAATACAATGTTATTAGGACATTTTCAATTAAAAGTATATATTTTACTAGTCAAACGTCATTCCATATTTAAAGTCAACCTACCACACAGATGACCGTCATCTCATATTTCACACATACGGTCAAAATCCACTCACAAAAGCTAAATGTGTACAGTGCAGATGATATATGTAAAACCCTATACCAAGTACTCCAAATATGTTCTAAATAAAGTTAATGACAACTTTATTTACTATTCATTAATTATATTAGCACTTGGTAACAAATTAACATGTCCAAAAAAATCATTTAAATAATTGTCAAATTAACTCATCTAGACAAGTAAAGTAGAGGACCGAGTTTAAAATCTCTAATACCACTTGAAAAGTAATTTATGTCAATAAATAATAATTAATTATAGGATATTTTAGATTCAAATGCGGAATTAAACAATTAAAAGCAATAAGAGACTTATTATAATTTATTTCTAAATGATTAAGTTTATTATTCCAATTGAATTAACCCCAAGTGTCAATCAATTTATAACGATCAAAAGCAATAAATAAAGAATAAGGAACACCAAATTCACAACCGATGAAAATTCCTAACTGGATAACTCCATGCAAACTTGTTATTTAATAATTTACTAGAAAAGTTAACTTAAAATTAGTTCAGATATTAATAAATATTAGCTGACTCTAGCCACCTAACTTATAAATCATCGAGGAACTCCATCAGTTGTGTACGCCCGCACTTCCTAGAACTATGGGCCACTCTTGTCTCCTTTGGATCACCAAGAATGATCTCCTTTCATTCAAAAGCATTGGAACTACAAGCATTTCTTCCCAAGCTTCAGAACTCTGAATTGAAGAAGCAAGGATTTTGTTTTTGTGTTTGATCTAGGATCTTTTTGTGATTTGATTTGTAGGCTGAAGCAAGATATATATGAAATATGTATTTGGAATTTCAAAGAATAATCTCTTGACTTACAATAAGGCTCTACTAATGAAGGATCAATATATGGGATCAAATATATGAAATTTTTTTTTTGGGTTGAATCAATAAAATCAATAGAATGTGTTTATGACTTTCAACAATGAGATCTCTAAGGGAAATTAATGATTCAACCCCACCTTGGGATGTTCATGGACTGTATATTTATAGTGAGTGTGTTTCGGATGAAAATGAACTCAAAATCACCTTTAAAATCAAATTTCATTGTTCCTCGAATTGAGCCTCCGCTTGATCGTAGGCTAGCACCGACAAGTGATGGTCTGCCGCTCAAGCGCCGGGTAGTGCTAAGCAAGCGACAGTGCTCCTGTTTTGAGCGCTCAAGCACTACATATGTGGGAAGCAAGTGCCGATGAGTCCATCTTTGAATAAACTTTTTGAAGTTTGAATCTTGATCTCCTTTTAGATTTCTTTGACTTATTTGTGAACTCTATCAATCCCAAACTATATATACTATAACTTAAACTCATTAAATCCTATTTTGGCTTTGACTACATCTCAATAGATTCATAATACAATTCAATTAGGACTTGATTTTGACTAAAAATATTGTCAATTATAAATTTGAAAATTGATAATTATAATTTGAACTTAAACGAAGATTCTCCAATTCAATGAATTCACATCTAATGCTTGTTCTTTGTACCATAAATTGGTCATTGACAATAACTAATATGGACCAATCTTTATGATATAGAAAATCAATAAGGGTGATATATGGGAAACAACCACCCTCATTGTTGACCATCTATATATTACCTATATCTAATAGATACATCTACTAGATGAATACATGTGTTTGTAATCTCAAGCTAAGTTGCTCGGACTCGGGTACGGGTATCGGGTACGGGTATGTATTTAAGTGTCAAATCTTTTATTTTTTAAAATGGAGAATACGTGGACATGGCTAAAAAGAGTCTAAATTTCGGACACGAGTACGTGGGTACGTCTTTGAAACTTCAATTAAAATTTTTTCTCCAACAACTTCATATGTAAAATTAATCAAAAATATTATTTGATTATTTTTATTTTGTCAAGTTTTGAAAAAATATTAATTTCAAAAAATGCTGTCAAATTGTTCTAAAAAAACCTATGTATGTTGATTTTATAATTATCTGTCAATCATTTTGGCCAAAGAAAAATTATATTTAAAATGTTTTAAAATTTTTGTAACAACATTAATCATAATATTTTTTTTTAACTAAAATGATTTTATCTAGATTAAAAGAACTAAAAGCATAATTAAGAAATAATAAATATCGTGTAATTTGCTAAACCAATAAAGCTATAAAATTCGAAGAAAAACATTAATAAATCCTAAGACTGTAAATATATTTCAACCACAATGGATAATTTTTTTTAAACAAAAAGAGCAATATTTTAAAGCACAAATGACCAAAAACTTGAAACAATAAGTCCAACACCCATCATCCTCCTCCTTATTCCCTACGCTTCTGCTTCTTCTTCTTCTAGCTGACTGTTCTTCTTCTGGCTGACTGGCTGTGGCGATTCTGCTTCTTCTTCTTCTGGATCGCCAGCCAAATGGCGATTTGGTAGCCTCCTCCTCCTTCTCCTTCTTCTTCTCCGCCCCTGGCCGTTCTTCTTCTTCTTCTTCTTCTTCTCCGCTCCTGGCCATGTCTGGTTGAAATCTGCCACGTTCGACCTGAAT
Source organism: Fraxinus anomala (assembly GCA_903798345.1). Classification (NCBI taxonomy): domain Eukaryota; kingdom Viridiplantae; phylum Streptophyta; class Magnoliopsida; order Lamiales; family Oleaceae; genus Fraxinus; species Fraxinus anomala. Next base: position 27,252 of record CAIGRN010013174.1, read on the forward strand.
TTCATACCTGTACCCGTGTCGTGTCGTGTCGTGTCGACACGGGTATGCCGACCAAAATGAAGGGTCCGAGCATCACAGACCTCAAGTTTATGAGATTACACGCTCAAGTTTTAAATTATTAGCATTATTTTTATAGTATACCGTCAATAGTGTGTCTTGTTAATATTAGTGAATCTGCATCCCAAACTTTTGATAAATATAAGTTGGAATGACGATAAATAATATAACACAATTGATTGTTAAGTACCTCCAACTAACTGTTAAACCATTACCATTGAGAATAACATGCTTCCATTTCTGCTTAAGGAATGGCAGTTTACAAATAGTAACACTTATATGCATCACACCTATATCAAAGTTCTTCCCACGTAGTTCGATTATGGTAAGAGCCTAATATTCTCATCTATTTTTTATAGTGCAATATATGTATCGACCCACCACTGTGCATTGAAATGGACATTAAATAGTGTTGATAACAATGAACCTTTATAAAAATATTTTAAGTTCTGATGCATGACGTTTTATTATGTTGTTTGTTGATTTGTCAATTTGATTGGATAATTTTATCAACATTAGGGTGATAATTAAGAAGTTAAAAATAATATACATAATGAATCATAAATTTATTTGGATCCTCGCCAAAAATAATTTGACAGATAATTTTTTATATGCATTTACTAATCAAAGAGATTAAATATATCTCAAACACTAGTTTTAAATGCTCCAGTTTCATGTTCAACCAAGCAATTTTGAAATTTTCAACTGGATGAATAAGTAAGCAATTGAATTGGATTTGATTGAATGTACAAACAAAATCGAGTGCCAACTCCCAAATAGTCATATGAGGAAGGCATTTTTGTTAGGATCCTGGAACTTAAGATGGACATGTTGATGTGACATAGAACCTTTTCTTTTGTATGAATCGATTTTATTCCTTTCTAATTTTTTCTCGATTCCTCCCTAGGAAAATATCGAATGGATCCCACCATCGCTTAGCAAGTATTGTTAAAAAATCATCAGTTCCTAATGAAATAAATGTGCTAGTAGCTTGTGAAATCTGGAGTCTTTACTTGATTCAGGATGACTTTGACTATTGACGATGTAAGCGATTGCATAAATTTTTTTTTTAATATATTTGTGACTTTTCTTTTTGTTTTTTCTCATTTTCAAGCTGACTCTTCATTTTCTCCCCTTTTTTATTATTTTCTGTTTCTTTTATTTGTTACATGACCTTTAAGCTTTTATTTTATTTTATTTACTTGTTTAGTTATACGCAATTTCTCATCCCTAGATTCATTCCTATGCTCTAGTTTATGTTTACAATCTTTGACAGTAATACTAACAGAATATATATGCATAATGTGTGTTATTTCAGGAAAATGTGAAAGGTCCGACACTTAAGTCATTATCACAAACACATTGGGAACTTCAACTTAAAAGTATTAAAGCAATAAGATTTCAAGCGTAAGAAGTAAAAGTCACTTTAAAACATTTGGTGAAAACAAGTCATGATCATAAGGTGTTTAGAGATGTTAAAAGTTAATCTTTAGACATTATAAAGCTTGATTTCTTGTTTGACAGGATTATTTGTTACAAATGTTGAAAACATGCTTATTGATGCTATTATCAATCACTTGAAAACACTTATTTCATTTTTGAAACATATAGAGAAACTGAATTTGAATCTCATAAGATTATTGCTAAAGAATTTTTTGCTCAAATGAAAGTTGAACCTACATTTCATGAAAAGTTATTCATTAACATAAGCACTTTGATGAAAATGTCAATGATGAGACAACAAATTCAATTGAAATCTTATAGAGTAGATTTTTTCATATATGCAGTTAATAAAGCTCTTTCTTCACTTAAATTAAGGTTTGAACAATTTCAAAAATATGAAAAATACTTATGAGCTTCTGTGTGATTCAAAAAAATTGGAGATTGTAAATAGTATTCGTTTGAAGTACTCTTATGATAAGTTTGAAGAACTTTTGAAACACGGCAAGATTCAAAAATTGATGAATATGAGTTAGTTTCTAAGATGTAAGTTGTTAGAAACGTTTGTTAGAAGAGATCAAAAGGCGATTGAAGTGTTTTTTTTTTTTTTTTTGATCGGGTAAATGTGTAATATATATCAACTCTTTATACAAGTACTACGGGCATACCCGAG
>CAIGRN010013182.1:0-13809 GCA_903798345.1 Fraxinus anomala
CTTCTTTGTTTGTTCAGCCCATCTAATAAGCTTCACTTGTATATGATCCTCGAATATAGCCCTGTTGAATGAACTTCCCATCTGCAAGGGGAAAACCAGAAAAGTAAACAGAGATTGAACTTACCCGTGCAACAATTGCATATAATGGCAATGTACTGTAACTGCAAAGGAGCTGCACAAGTACCCTACACAAGAACAATGTAATGCACATAACTGTGCGACTGCACATGCGTAAGTGAATATGAGTTTAGCTCGTTTAGAGTGGAGATAAACGTACCCTATGATGAGTCTCTGGATAACAAAACCAACTCCCATGATGCACGAGTTGAATTTAAATATAACCTGCCATTTTCGTCAGTGTGCGGTGATATTTCTCCAATAAAAGAAAGGAAGGAGATGAATTAACGTTGTACATCTGAAGATTTTGTTTACCAACATCCAGAAGAAGACTGCGATCTCAAATGAATTCTGGAACAGAATTATATGAATCAAAACAAGGACAAGGCGTGGTTTGTGGAACCAGAAATGATCATCAGAAGGCCTAACTACTAAAGTCCACTGTAATAGCTGTATGCCTCTGCCCAACTTCTTCTGCCAATTGAGTAATTATATGCTCAAGTTTGGTGCCCACAATAAGCAAAAGCTGCAAAATAAAATAAGCAATTTTTAATTTCCATTTCCATAGATTTTTGATGTAATGTGTCAGATTAAGTTTGTAGAGTTCCTTACAATCAAGGGAATGAATGCTATCCAAAAATATGCATGCCAACCTGCACAAACATAAGATAGAATGTGATCATTCTTGCCGAAACACAAGCAAGGAACGACGGTAAAGGNAGATTTTTGATGTAATGTGTCAGATTAAGTTTGTAGAGTTCCTTACAATCAAGGGAATGAATGCTATCCAAAAATATGCATGCCAACCTGCACAAACATAAGATAGAATGTGATCATTCTTGCCGAAACACAAGCAAGGAACGACGGTAAAGGATCCATGGGTGGGACATTCTCATTCCTTAATCGGGTAAATCCTTGCACATAATTAAGAAAACATGACTAAGGGCTTGTTTGGAATAGCTTCTGCTTTTATATAAGTGTTTCTTGAGGAAGCTATCTTGGACCAACTTCCTCTAGAAGTTCTTTTAATAAGGCAAAGCACTTCCATGCCCAAAAACAGCTTCTCAACCTGCCCTAATACACTTGAAACGACGTCTGATCCTCACCCTCGACATTCAGCAACAAGAAAAGAACCACAATTATCCATAGATACCAACTGCAAATCACAGATATTTCTCAAGTCAATCTCTCTTAGGGATGCAATTATTCTATACGTACTTTGAAAGTGATATTAACTATGGAATTATTGTAAAGTGACCTTATTCCAACAACTTTCTTAAAATCAGTTTCGAGCGCGCGCGTCATGTACGTGTAAAAATTGAAGTTGGGATTGTCCCTATAATGAGTCTGAAACGAAAATTCAGAAAAAAAACAGTGAGTTCCATATGTAACGTGCTGTGACAGTAAGATATCATCATAACTTAAGTAGTTTACCGCAATAAATCCACGTCGTAGAGTTTGATAATCTAACTCATTAACAGACCCATAAAATTGTTTGAAAAAGGAACGCTGTAATTCAAAGAGAGGGTTAAGTGTAATCTGTCATGAGCAAATTAATTTACTTCCATGTATTGCAGCTATACTTCAGTTTTTGACTTACCACCCAACTTAACAAGGCTAAATCTTCACCAATTCCAAGAAACCTGCGCTTGATTAAACCGTGTTCTTGTACATGAGTTACTGTCCTTTGCTGCGCTGTAGGCACGACAAAAAGAAGAATTTGGAACTTGAAACTTTGATGATAAATTGGAATAGTACGCATTACCTAGTTTGGGATCATGTTCCTTCTTCTGTATTGAATCTTCCCATTGTTTTCATTGGCGTATCTGATGAAAAGAAGAATCACTGGTGCAATGGAAAATAGGTACAAACTCAAAATTGAAGGTATTTAATTAGGTAGTTACCTTCAAGGTTCCAAACAGAATCGTTAGAGCAGAGAAAATTACGTGCACGACAGCCAGCACAAAGATAAATATATGTAGATCATGTACTGCTTTATAAGATAACAGTGGCTCTTTACCCTTGAAAATTGAAGGAAAGAACAAGATAATTAAGTCTTTCAGTAAGTCTTTAAGATTGAATAATTTCAAGTGCAGAGATTGAAGAAAGTACCTTTTTCTCACAGTATCCCTGGCCATCTGGTGGGTGCCGCTGCAGCAAGAAGGCGGCGCCCTAAGACTAAGAAGCTGCTTTGGAAATGATATGTGGATTTTTTAGATTTATCAGATTTGTTACAAGGAAGCCAGTCGTCGGTCAAGTGCTTGGCGATGCATATATTAGTAATTTTGTTTTGAAACACAGTCAGAAGCAGAGATATGAATCCCAACAGCATCAACTCTGCATTATTTATCATAAATCAATACATGTTTGTAAAAATTCTTTTAAACTAGTAATATTAATAGTATCTCGACTGACCTTCCTTTATTTTTTGTAAGGCTAGGAAGAGAGCACCCTGATTTTTCTTGAGCAAGAACTGCAAAGTATCAACATGATCATCATAATTTCACAGTTACCAGCAGGATAGGATAACAAAGAATAAATACATGAAAATAATGAAGAATTAAGACCTTTCCGGCATAATGGATGAGTCGTTCAACAACTAAAGAAATGGCCACAATTACAGTACAAACAAGTGCGACTATCCAAGATGGCGTATACTCAAACGAACTTCCCTCACCGCCACCTCCTCCCGCCATCACTATTTGCCTTTTCTTCTCTACTTCCTCTTCAGTTTAAATAATATCTGATCATTGAAGGAAAATGGAGCTTAAATACACTTGAATTTACTTGACTGATCATCATAGAAATTTCTTGAATTTGAATGAAATTATAGTGTTGATTTAGATGGTTCCATCAATTCATCAAAGGGAATATTAAAGATTCACATTGTGAAATGGATGGTTAGCTGCAGTCAGGCAAGTGACACAAGTTGTAATGTTGACTGTTTGTTCCTATTCTACACAAAGAGACGTGAGAATAACAAGACGAGCTTCTGGGTTGGCCTAAGGGCAAAAAGGAAGTCCATTACAAAGGAGTAAAAAAACTTACTTGCCCCATTGTAATTTAAATAAGCAAGATAAATAACAAATACGAAAGTTCGACAAAATATTTCCCATGCTAATAAAATATTTGGACATAAACATTCATCATAGACCATGTATGTTAATTAAACGAAGCCTTAAATACTAAAATGCGACGAAGAAAAGTTAGGAATATAAGTGCGAAAATGAGTAAAAATTGAGGATTTTCATTATAATTAAAATGTGGTTCAGTTAATAAAATCAGTATTAGGGCTTGTTTGAATCCCATTTTTTTCTTTTAAATGCATTTTGTAATAGTGTTATGATGATGAATGTGTAGTTAAAAAATAAGGAAAAGATTTGAATTTACGTGTAATATTATTTATTGAAGAATGTGTGGTTGGAGTGATGTCAAATCACTGTTCAAAAATACATATTGGTGGGAAAATGAGGCTTAAATAAGGGCTTCTTATAATTACCCTATAAATAATTCCGTGTAAATTTTATTTTTACATGTAAAAAATCTAATTGAGATTGGGCAGACTAAGGTTGGCCCTATGTCCCTGATTGGGAGCTCTAGGGTTAATGATAAACGTATTTTAAATGCTTTTTCTACTTATAGACTTGAGTTCAATTTAAAAATTTGAGCGTATTTTTACCTATCCTAGTTTAAATATTGTCATTGTATATAAAACTCGGACTTGGAGGCACTTGGAGGAAAAAATGGATTTTGAGTTTAATTAAAAATGATTCGAAGCAATTGAAAACTAAATGAATAGCATGGGATTCATAAGAAGTAATAAGAGTGCAATTGGTAAAAAGTCACAAGTCGCGGGAGTGAAATTCAATATTTGAAAAGTTTGGGGACTAATTTACACACTTCTGAAACTTGAGAATGACCAATTTTGGAAGATTATTGAGCTTTGGGACCAATATAGACACATTTGGAAGTTGCAGGATTAATGTTAAAGCCTATGATATATTTTAATTTTTTTTCCTTCTCCCATGACGTGTAACTAAACGATAAGTAGGACGAACGTTTGTAATCTACTTCTAAACATTTATTTTAATTATCATGTTTTGATCTTTCGTTGATATATATGTATTACTTTTACTTCTTTGTTCATGATTTTGAATTACTTGATCATTAATGAATTGAATTGTGTTATGGTAACGAGAAGATATGAGTTATTTATTAAAACCTCGTAGTAAAAATCGAAATTTTGCTTGAAGGTTACAGTTGGACTAATTATGCAGTCCTTAATTGAACTCTTTAGTAAATGAATGCTCTTGATTAAAACTTATCCTAATTCATGTAGAGATATAATGAGTCAATTTAAGTGAGTATGATTGATTTGAACTTAAGAGGGTAAACCAATTAATTTAGAAATTCGACCGAGTAAATACAATTATTTTTCTTCGAAATTCGATGATTGAGATTAAGGGGATAATTACGGTGGATTCGTGAATTCTGACACTTTTCATATAGCAACTAAAATCCTAAATTGTCTACTTGTGCACTTTTTAATTATTTTCTTAGATTTATAGCATTTAGGATCATAATTAAAATACCTTTTAATTATTTTTACTCGAATAAAAGTTAGACATGGTTAAACTAATAGTCTAGTAGATAGTACTAATGTAAATGATAATTCGGGCTTCTTAGGTTCACTTTGTTATTTATTTATTAATATCGTACACTTGCAATTACAAATATAACTGTTACTGTTATGAATATTAAATTTGGTGAACCTCGCAAGTTTAAATCATCGTTCTTGATGTGATGAATGGTGCTCACATGATAGATTTCCACGATAAGTGATATCTATAAATTTACAACTTATGACTAAGTTTCCTTATCTCCAAGAAAACCCACTACACTTTGGACTTGAGATTTTAATGCCATTGGCTTTATTGAGTTCCACACATGGATTGATACAAAGAAATGAGTGTTAAGCATTTGACTGAGTTGATAGAGACTTGGTTAAATTTCTTGAATTTGAATGAAGTTATAACGTTGAATAGTATTTTGTTTTGATTTAGATAGTTCCACCAATTAATGAAATGGGTCACATTGTGTTGATAGCAAGCAAGTGTACGATGTTCTTGAATTTGATTGAAGTTATAATGTTTGTTCGTCGAACTCATTATTTAACATTTTTATATCATATTTTTATTCGCAATCTTATATAATTAATTACCACATCTTTATCCCTTATAACGATCATAAAGTCCATTAGGAAGGAGAAAAAGATTTATTTACGCCTCCCATTTTTAAGTAAGCAAGGTAAACAACAAATACAATAGTTCGACAAAATATTTTTCCCACGCTAAAAAATATTTGGACAGAGTCTGGCATTCCAATTAAAACGTGGTTCAATTAACAAAAACTGTGATGTAAATATAATTACTCTATATAAAATTTCATATAAATTTTATTTTTTCATGTGACGAATGATAGATTTGGTATCTTATTATCTCCAAGAAAAACCTTGTACACTTCGGACTTGCCTAAGTGAGAGTTTCACTGCATTTTGGAGTGCAAGGAAGATCTAGCCTATGTGCATACCATTTGTGATCGATTGGGCGAAACTTTTGGAATTCGTAAAACATGCAATTTCATGTTATGGCTTTAAGAGGTAATAGTTAATTTTGTAGTTACATTCTATATTGTTTATGTTCTATTTCGATGAACTTTACCCATTTCTATTTGGGCGAACACGGTTCGGTTTAATCGGTTTTTGACTTATTTTCAAACCATGAAATCAGTGTAAATATGAATAGTGTAAGCCTCAGTTTACTCTTTCATCAAATTAAATAGCCCCATGGAATTTTCTAGGTATTCTAATGAATATGAATTAGGGCCGAACAAAAAAATTATTAAGCCCCGTTTGGTAAGGATTAAAATCTAGATTTTAATCTAAGTCAAAGTCAACAATTAATTTTAACCACGTTTTTTATGGGTCCCACAACTTTTTACTCACACATTTCATCAACTTGTATCAAAATCTATTAAAATTTTGATTTTAACCCCCACCAAACAGGGGCTAAATTGCAAAACTGAAAACTTTGATTTGAAACAGTTGGTTTAGGTCGACACGAATCAAATATGCTATATATACACTAAGGTTGCTACATTGGTTTACACTCATATGAGTTGGCAGATTTTGGTGCATTGATTTTAACAACGCATTTTTCAATCAATGGCCAACTTTTGACACATAAGGGGTGTAAACCAAAGTGTATAAGTAGCTTAATTCTTGATGATATTGCGAGTTTTTTTGACAAGACATATATTGTTGATCATTGAAATACATGTGCACGCGTGTGGCAAAGAAATATGAAATTGGAATGGGCACTAAACTATAGCAAAATTTCAATCGAGCAATTTTATTATTATTATTATTATTATTATTATTATTATTATTATTATTAATTAATTAATTTATTTATTTTGTAGTCAAGGGGGATCCGTGTGTCACACTTTTTTTTTCGCGTGTCACGCCCCTTTTCTAGTGAGACAGAGCTACTTGTTTGGGAAATTAGGAAAAGATCGCATTTACATCTGAAATGCCAATTACACCCTTTTCCATTGACAAAATTTGTGAATGTATTGGTGGATGCACAACGTTTAAGATAAATCTTGAAAGTTTTCAAAATAAGATTAATTTCATTACACAATTTTTTATGCAAATTTTTTAAGTTTCCAAAAAAAAAAAAAAAAAGATTCATTTTACTATTGCTGGTAGTACAAACAAAGAATATTACCATCATTCCCTAAGGTATAATATTAAGTAGCTACAAGTAATTAGCACCAGTGTTGGGTTTTGATATTTAATAAATTCGGACGATGATGATAAAACGATGTCGAAACTTTTATCGATACCAAAGTGATGGCTCGATCTGGAAACAACTTAGAACACTTCAGGGTCACCCATGAGTTTCGTCCAGGTTATTGAGTTGGGTTATTGATTGGTGGCTTTGGATTATTAATGGCCCATTTAGAGAGTAACATGGCACATAATTAGAGTGAACTAATTTGGGGGTTATATGCATTTGCATTAGCCGTGTTTCGCTTGAGTTTGAAAGTTGGTGTGTGGAAAGAAAACAATATAGAGGCAGCCGGTTTCTTCATCTTCTTCTAGGCCTAGGAGTTTATTGTTTTTCTCCATCTTAGTGGCTACAATCAAACCACCATTTTCATCTCCATACTTGAGTGGAAACCATAGTTGCAACCAAAGTATTGAATGTTGTGAGTCGAGCCTTGGTTCTTATGGTGTTCGTTTGGCAGATTTCTAAACCTGTATCAAAGATTTCTTGTGGGATTTCCGCAACAACCAGTCAAGAGATAATGAGATCAATTGGTTGATTATCCAAATGAAAATATATCTCAAATCATTAAACAATGTATTTGTGGATCTCATTGTCACATAGACCGATGTTGAGAATCAGTGTTTCTACATAGTATTACTCTTAGAAAATGCAAACCCAGTCATTGATTAATGTGGAGTTGGAGCAACTAACAGTACCTATCATCAAATAAATAACACTAGCATGTCCATATCCCTAACTCTTCTTGATATCCTTGTAAGTAAAAACCGTCAACATGAACAAAGATCAATATACAAGAAATTGGAACTTATTGCTTGATACGACACACACACATTCAAGAATGAACCAAACTCTCAAGTTGATTATGGGAGGCTAATAGCGGGCTGGATTTCTCTTGCTTTGCCTTGATCCATTGCAGATTCTACATCTTCCATTTCTGCTATCTCAACTGATCTCACAGGAGAATCTTGATGCACCAGTTAGTTAGAGCTGCCAGCGGCCCCATAAACTTTCACTCGGTCCCTTGTTCTTCTTGGCGTTTGAGCCTGTCGAAGATATAGAATGATTATCGAGATTATTCTCCATGATATTTTTTAAGTTGTGAGGAATTATTTTTCTTAATAGTATCATAAAATATTTCCTTTTAGAGTTACTTGTAATCGTATAAATAAGGTCTTCTACTTTGTAATAGAGACATAAGTTTATTATAAACAATTTATAATATTCTTACAGAACCCATCCTACCAAACCTGTTTGTATATTATGATCGGATATTGCCTCGTTGAATGAACTTCCCACCTTCATAAGTACCACCAGAAGCTAGTGAGAGCAAATCTTTTTATTATCAAACTCAAAACTCGTGAAATTTGAGAATGCTTGAAAGTGTTCAGCGACTTTTGCGCCCGCCTCAGTAGGCTTCTTACTGCAAAGCCAATGATTCATAAAGTGTTCGGAGATGAATTTTTTTGTATTTCTGCTTTGAAACACATTCAGGAGTAGAGATACAAATACCAACAGCTTCAATTTTGCATCAACAAGAGGTAGATTTACTTTCTTGTTGAATTAAGTGAAACTCAGTTAAGTCAGACCTTTCTTTTTTAGTAAGGCCCGGTAAAGATGTTACATCATTTCAATTTAATTTCAACTGCGTGCAATAAACCGAGTATCATCACCACTTGGTATCACAATGAACACCTCGTTTGGAACTCATAGCAAAAGATGATTGATACAGTATATAAAAGTTTTTATCTATAAGTTGATTACAGGATCATTTAGGTTCATTTGAGGCAGCAGTGGTTTCGATTTCTAAGGCTCTGCCTTCTTCCATTCTTGACTCGTCACCAACTGCTGGTGGCTGGACATTCGAAGGAGATTCTTTATGTCCAACTTGGCTTGAGCCATTGGCGGCTTTCCTCTGAGCCGTGTTGTTCTTCTTTGCTTTTTCAGCCCATCCAGTAAGCTTCACTTGTATATGATCCTCAAATATAGCCCTGTTGAATGAACTTCCCATCTACCATGGGAAAACCAGAAAAGTAAATATAGGAAATTAATATTCATAGTGGATTCTTAGTAGAACCAGAAAGTGAACTTACCTGTGCAACAATTGCATATAATGGCAAGGTACTATAACTGCAAAGGAGCTGCACAAGTACCCTACACAAGGACGATGTAATGCACATAATTAGTTTTTCAGTCACATACTATTGTGTGCGACTGCACGTGCGTGTGTGATTATGTGTGACACAGCTCGTTTGGAGTGGAGATAAGTGTACCCTATGACGAGTCTGGGGATAACGTAACCAACTTCTCCCATGATGCACGAATCAAATTTAAATATAAACTGCCATTTTCATCAGTGCATCGGTATTTCTTCAATAAAATAAAGAAAGAAAATGAGTTATTGACGTAAATCAGAAGATTTTGTTTACCAACATCCAGAAGAACACTGCAATCTCAAATGAATTCTGGAACAGAATTATATGAATCAAAACAAGGACAAGGCGTGGTTTGTGGAACCAGAAATGATCATCAGAAGGCCTAACTACTAAGTCCCCTGTAATAGCTGTATGTCTCTGCCCAACCTCTTTTGCCAATTGGGCAATAATATGCTCAAGTTTGGCGCCCACAATAAGCAAAAGCTGCAAAATAAATTAAGTAATTATTCCTTTCCATTTCCATACATAGAATTTTGATGTAACATGACAGATTAAGTTTGTAGGGTTCCTTACAATCAAGGGAATGAATGCTATCCAAAAATATGCATGCCAACCTGCACAAACATAAGATAGAATGTGACAAACTAAATGCATTCTTGCCAAAACACAGGCAAGGAACGAATGAAAGGAACCTATGGGTGGGACGTTCTCATTACTCAATAGGGTAAGAAAACAAGGTTTGTTTGGGATTTCTTTGCTTTCTGTAGAAGAGCTTCTTGATGAAGCCAACTTCCTCTAAAAGTTCTTCTAATAAGATAAAATACTTCCGTGTCCAAAAGCAGTCAGTTTTAGAAACAACTTTTGACCAAATGGGTCCTAATACACTTGAAACGACGTCTGATCCTCACCCTTGACATTCAGCAACAAGAAAACAACCACAAATATCCATAGATACCAACTGCAAATCACAAATACTTCTCAAGTCAGCAATCTCTTTTAGGTATTTAATAATTTAATTCCATAAGTACTTTGAAAGTGTAATTAGCAATGAAATTATTGTGAACTGACCGTATTCCAACAACTCTCTTAAAATCAGTTTCGAGAGCACGCATCATGTACTTGTAAAAATCGAAGTTGGGATTGTCCCTATAATGAGTCTGACAAATGGAAATTCAGAAAAAAAATAAAAGGAAAAAGAGTATGTTCCATATGTAACATGCTTGAGACAGTAAAGATATCATCATAGGTAAGATAGTTTACCACAATAAATCCACGTCGTAGAGTTTCATAGTCTAACTTATTAACAGACCCATAAATTTGTTTGAAAAAGGAACGCTGAAATTCAAAGAGATGGGTCAGTGTAATCTGTCATGAGCAAAGCAAATTAATTTGCATTGTTGAGTACTTAATTTACTTTCACTTATTGCAGCTGTATTTCAGTTTTTGACTTACCACCCAACTTAACAAAGCTAAATCTTTACCAATTCCCTTAAACCTGCGCTTGATGAAACCGTGTTCTTGTACATGGGTTACTGTCCTTTGCTGCGCTGTAGGCACGACAAAAAGAAGAAATCCGATGTTTTAATCCCAACTTGAAACTTCGATAATAAATTTGAATAATATGAATTACATTGTTTTGGATCATGTTGCTTTTTCTGAATAGAATCTTCCCATTGTTTCCATTGGCGTATCTGATGACAAGCAGAATCATTGGTGCAATGGAAAAAAGGGTACACACATTAATTATATTCTCAAAATGCAGGGTAGTTAATTAGGTAGGTAGGTACCTTCAAGGTTCCGAACAGAATCGTTAGAGCAGAGAAAAGTACGTGCACGACAGCCAGCACGAAGATAAATATATGTAGATCATGTATTGCATCAAGAGATAACAATGGTGCTTTATCCTTGGAGAATAAAGAAATGAACAAGAAAATTTCAGTAAGTCTCAAGATTGAATAATTTCGAGTACAGAGACTAAAGCAAGTACCTGTTTCTCACAGTAACCCTGGCCATCTGGTGCTTCTGCAGCAGCAAGAAGGCGGCGCCCAAGGATGAAGAAGCTGCTTTGAAAATGATCTGTGGATTTGTCGTCGCCTTTGGATTTATCAGATTTGCTGCAAGGAAGCCAGTCGTCGGTCAAGTGCTTGGCAATGCATATTTTAGTAATTCTGCTTTGAAACACAGTCAGAAGCAGAGATATGAATCCCAACAGCATCAACTCTGCACCATTGATCATAAATCAGGACATGTTTATCAGTTCGTCAAAATTCATTTTAATTACATATATTAGTAGTGTATCGACTGACCTTCCTTTATTTTTTGTAAGGCTTCGAAAAGAGCACCCTGATTTTTCTTGATCAAGAACTGCAAAGATCGTCATCATATTTTCAGATAAAAGAAAACAGTTATCTGCATCAGGATAGGATAACGAAGAACAAATAATGAAGAATTTATCGACCTTTCCGGCATAATGAAGGAGTCTTTCAGCAACTAAAGAGATGGCCACAATTACAGTACAAACAAGTGCGACTACCCAAGTCGGCGTATACTCTATAGATTCTCCATCACCGCCACCTCCTCCGGCCATCTTTTTTCTCTACTTTCTCTTCAGTTTAATAGAGAAAATATTTCTGATCATTGAAGGAAAAAGGAGCTTGAAAGCACTTGAAATATTGATGATTAAGGGAGAGTATTTAATTGTAGTTTGATGACTTTTTTTAAGTGACAATTTCTGCTTATTTCGTGGATTTTTTTATGGATTTGTATGAAATTAGTGGAAGTTTCCGTAGACTTCATTTTAAAACTTTTATATACTTTTGTAGAATTCAAAAGATTTTTGAAAACTTTTATTTAAAATAGAATTCACGTGAATCTAATGCAATTGTGAAATTATCACATGCGAGGTGGTGGTTACCACAATTCTCTTTTTCTTTTCCATTCCCATATGATAAAAAATATTTTAAAAAATAAAAAATCAAGACCTTAATTAAATAATAATAATAATAATAATTATATATATATATATATATATATAAATTTAATATTCGGTATTATTAATATAATATACCTTTAAAGAATAAATAAAAATTAATATATTTAAATTTAATTATAAATTAGCCTATATAAAATTTTATAATTTAATTAAAAATAGATAATTTTCACAAAAAATGAATGAAAAAAGAAAAAAAAAACAATTTAATTTTCTTTCATATAAAATAGAAATAAACAATAAGAGAGAAATAGAAAAATAGAAACTAATATAATCAATAGAAAAAAATTTATTTTAATCATAACTCTAATATTCGTAGATGAGATAATGAAAGACAAATTTTGAAATTTTATTTTAGTACTTTCTACTTAAAAGTTAGTATCACGAAAACTTTCATAAAAATCATTAAAAATTGAATAAATTATAAAGACTTCTAAAAATTTTTAATTAAATACAACGTGACTTTTTAAAAGTCTATAAAAAATCTCAATTGAATACACAAATATTTTTAGAGAGTTTTCAAAAGTCTAAATTAAATATTCCTAAATTTTTTTTTTTAAATTCTATTAAAAGTTTCAATTGAATACGCCGTATTTAATCGACGAGGACTTGGTAAAATTTCTTCGTGAATTTCATTGAAATTATAGCGTTGATTAAGAAAGTTCCACCAATTCATCAAATGGTATTAAGAATTCAACATTGTGGAATGGATTGGTTGGCGGCAGGCAGGAAGGCAAGTGTACAAGGTAGTAATATATTTATTATATATTGACTGGTTCTTCCAATTCTACACAAAAAGCAACGAGGAGGAGCTTCTGGGTAGGCCTACACGGGATGACTAATTAATTTCTCTTCCAACCTTTTTTCTTGTCCCAAATCATGAGTTACTTATATATAATAACTTAAGGTTAAGTGGATGAATAAACTCATTGTTTCTTTCAATCAATCAACTTCTAACTGATGGATTTTATCCGTGTAGCGACAAAATTGATTACCCAATAATCACTCCATATAAAACTATATATTTATATAAAATTTACACGTAAAAATTCTTATTGAGCATGGGCCGAATAGGGCTGCTTCCTACACTTGATTGTTTTAAAGTTACATCTTAAAATGCAAAATTATGAAGTTCCTTTTAATAAAGATTTTTTTTTAATTATAAGTTGATTATTATTTTTAACCACATATTTTGGTAGGTCTGGGCATTTGCGGAATCGAACCCCTCGAACTGGATTTGGACGTTCCAATCCGATTCCCAAAAAAAAAAAACCAATTAAGAATCAAAATCGATTGATTCTTGAACCAGAATCGTGGGTACCCAAATGGAAACCATTTTTTATATAAATTTTTATTTATAATTTATAGGTTGTATAAGTAAAATACAAAACCCAAAAATCCTAATTTGGATAGTAATTAGGATAAAACTCTTAACCCTAGAAAATCAAGATCGACTTCTACATTTTTGCCTCTCACCTAGGGATGGCAATGGGGTGAGCCAAGCCGGCTCGACTCTTACCCACACGAGCTCGGCTCGTGCTCGCACAAGCTGAGCTCATGGCTCGTCCACGACGAAGCTCGGCTTGTCGAATTTTGAGCGAGCTCAGCTCGTGTCCCGGAGCTCACCACTCGTGGGTACTCAACGAGCTGAGCTAAGCTAAAGCTACGAGCGACTCGTCTTTTTTTTTTTTTTTTT
>CAIGRN010013186.1:0-10057 GCA_903798345.1 Fraxinus anomala
AGATCTCATAGCTTCTAGAATCACAAACGGGTAATCCAATGGGGATCCATCAGAGGCCTTTAACGCACCACCATCACAACCAAGCAACCACGTGTATTTGTGTGCTGTGTATCTATCTATCAATAGAATAGAGGTGGAGGTGGTGGTGGAGGCAGCTGATTGTTCCGGTGATGCGCAAAGGCCAACGATGAATCAAACACCACCGTGCCGCATCAATGTATTAATTTTTTCCATCATTGGGCAAATTTAATAGAAAAACAATTAAATCCAAAGCAAATCACAAATTCAAAAACACAGAGGTAAGTGGCTACGGTGTGCAGTGTGGCCGAACTAGGGTTTTTTGGATCGAGTGGAGTAGATGGAAATAGGATTTTATAGACTTTTTGATGGGTTTAATCATGTAGTTGGGCTGTTCAAGATATTGAAATTCATTTACAATTTGGGCTGTTCAATAAAAGGGTCAAGCCCAAAACTATTCTATCAAATATTGACTTTTATGGCCCGTCCGATTCAATGCGGTTTTCAATTGAACTGTTCTGTTACCGTTGGTTTTCAATTGCTACTTGCCCGTTTCAGTTTACCAGTGCGTTCTTGAACTGACAAATCTGGTCCGAATTTAATAACACTTTCTAACAGGCTTCCACTCTATATCTATATGGTTCGATTCATTTCAGCACCAAATCATAGCTCGACCAAGCAGGCTTCCACTTGAAGTAGCACACGCAATGAAAAACTGCAATCAATAAGCAACACAGAAAGATCTTTGAAAGAACATGCATAGTGTTGATGTTCAAAGATGACTAGGTCAATTTGGATCAACTTGAAGGATGATTCGTAAGAGGTAAATTGCTGAAATAGTAAAAAGAAAGGATTCTTATATTAATTGGAGTGAATTCAAAGCATGTGAAGTGAATATATTGAGTTCGATCCTGATGGCCATTACAATTCTATTTATAGATTTCAAAACATGCAAGTTGGTCGCTCAATATCAAATCAACTACAATGTTGGCCTTAAAATGTGTGCCACTATCCTAGATTAAAGCTCTCATTGGTTATTTAGATCGACTTTCACACGTCATATGATGATGTTGGGATGGTGGATGATCATTGCATACTTTGATTGGTCCAAAATCTGGCACCTATCATGACCATCACGCGTCATCGTAGGAATGGTCATGGAATAGGCAATGAAGTCATCCATGATGCGTGTAGCATGGAGTAATGATGACGTTTGTAGGATGACTACGGTTTGGTCCTACCCTACATAGCATAGAGCCGAGCTGATAATCCTTTATCATTTCTGGGGTGATGCGATTAAGTGTTCCAACTTTAATCAAAATAATCCCAATTTTGAATTTTGAATCCCTAGTCAATCATTTCTAGGGTGATATGATTAGACACAGAGCTTCCAACTACGTACGTAAACCAAGAAGGCAAAAGGATTGCCGTCTAAAATTTAAATTAGTTCCATTCAATATATAAGAAGCCAATTATAGTCTCTGCTTGTATATCATTAATCTAAAATATTATTTGCTACAGTAAGATTCTCTACCACACATTTATCCAGTAAAATATTCTACACACAAACCAATAAAATTACTTTAAATTTCAACCACACATTCTCTAAAAAATATTATTCATTATTCCATTTTCAACACAATAATGGATGACAAACAAGGTCTAAACAAGATTAACAGTCGAAAATATTGTCACCGTTACCTGAAAAATCATCACTTTACAACGCTCCAGATAGTTTATTATGTCATAAGATCAAATACAATTTATTTTTAACAACAAAAATTAATAACAGAGTGAGCATACATAGAATTTAAAATTTTATTTCAATTAAGCCCTCATTTGATGGTAATTATTTTGAGAAAATTGAGTTTTAAATAGTGATTTTTTGAAGAGCGTGTGATTAAAATGTAGGAAATTTTTTTGAATTTACGTATAAAATATTTTATTATCTAAATGTGTAATTGAAAATGAATATGAGAATTAAAGAGTTGAAATAATGGTTATCGTGCTAAATCACTTCTCCTATCTCAATTAGCTACAAGGTTAGTTTTCGCACTTGTGTGAATAACGTCTAGGCTCTTGTTGGCCCTCATTTTAATGAGATTTTGGGATAATAATTTTTAATAGAATGTGTGGTTAAAAGAGATTTTTTTTTTTTTTTAAATTTATATGTGATATTATTTTATTGAAGAATATGTGATAAAAAAAAAAATATATATATATATATATATTGAGTGGGGACCGTCGAAGAAGTGTCTCAACCACCGCGGCCACTACTTTGACATCTTTTATGAAATTTTAAAGCAGGCCAAACAGGGGTTGGAATAACAAACTTCCCAAATCCAATAAGCCCTAATTGGTACAGAAGAGTTCATTGCACTCATAGAACAACAGGCTGAACAATTATAATCGGAGGCCATTTTTGAAGTTTAGGACAATTCTCACTCAAGATAAACACCGTAATCTAAGGCACAAGTGAGTTTTTTCATTCGTTCTTTCATTTTGGAGGGGTAAGCTATGCTTTCGGTATATCTTTATGGTAAGCGGATCCCGTTGAAGAAACTTACGACAGATTCAACTGCACCATTTCATTTTCTTCACAAAGATGGATTGATTTTTAATCCAAATTTATTAGAATGCCGTAAAAATCAATTCTTTATCAATTTCTGTAGTCTTGCGGATTTGAGTTCACCCGAGTTAGACTCAAGAACCGCTTCTTCTGCAGCTAAAACGAAACCTAAATTTGCGAAGAAATTAGCAAAAGAGAGTTCGTATACGATTTCTTATTTGATAAATTCATGTGGGCTGTCTCCAGAGAAGGCTATCTCCGTTTCTGAGAAAGTGCATTTTGAAACCCCAGAGAGACCAAATTCTATGCTTACCTTTTTAAAGAAGCATGGGTTTAGTAGTACCCATATTGCTAATCTAGTTAGGAAAAGGCCTAAGCTTCTTTTATCCAATCCTGAGAAAACCCTTCTGCCCAAGCTTGAATTTTTCAAATCTATTGGATTTTCAAAGGATAGCCTTGGGAGAACCATCTCCAGAGACCCTACTTTATTGGTGAGAAGCTTGGAAAATCATATTATTCCCAACTATAATTTTCTGAAGAGCGTGCTTTTGACTGATGAAAAGGTTTTGGCTGCTATGAAGCGAACATCATGGATTTTTCTAGAGGATCCCGCGAAGAATCTCGTTCCAAATATTACGGTTTTGAAGGAACATAGTGTCCCACAATCATGCATCATATTGTTATTGACGCATTTTCCGGAGGCCATAATGCAAAAAAGTGACGAGTTTAGAGCCTCTGTTTCTAAGGTGGTGGAAATGGGATTCAATCCTTTGAAATCTTTGTTTGTATTGGCATTGCATGCAATTTCCGGAAAAGGGAAAATATGGGCTCAGTGTTATAAGACATATAGTAAATTGGGTTGGTCGAAGGATGATATCTACACGGCATTTAGAAAACACCCGAATTGCATGATCATGTCGGAGAAGAAGATCTCTAAAACAATGGACTTTCTGGTTAACAAGATGGGGCAGGAGTCTAAAATGATTGCATCGTGTCCAGCAGTTCTCTTCTTCAATTTGGAGAATAGGACAATTCCTAGGTGCTCCACCGTTCAGTTTTTGATCTCGAGGGGATTGATTAAGAAAGATGTGAAATTGAGTACTATGTTGTTTCCTAAAGAGAAATATTTCTTAGAAAAGTTTGTGACCAAATATGAGAAGCAAGTACCTAGACTATATGATTTTTACCAAGGGAAGATTGGCATCGAGGAATTGTGATATATAAGTGCACTACTGACCTAGTTATCTTTTGCATTATGCACCTGCTTACAGTTTCATCTGTAAATCCATTTACTTTGTATATGGATAACATCTTATTTAGTTAGATTAGAAAAGTTTCTTCCCGAAGTTCTGATAAAGTTCCCTTTTTTGCAGCCAATGATCTTAATAAAGTTTTTCATTCAACTCCATTCTGAACATTGAATTTCTGTTTCACTCACCTAGTTATTGTTTTGTAGAGTTTTGGACATTTTTTAGGGAATATTATTGACTATGAAATAGTTAGCACTAACAGGCACAATTGATTATTTGTGTTTCTAGAGGAATCCCCTTGGTATACATTTTGTGGTTGTCTTCATGCTATGAAGCCTTTCTAAAGCCATATTGTGTTTGCTTCTTATTTTGGTTGCTGAAAGATAAGCATTTCTTCAATTCCTGAGGATACTATGTGGTCATCTCCATGCATAACCAGTGACGGACCCAGGAGTTTGAGTCAGCACGGGCGATCGTGGATCGTCAACTGTTGTCAACAGTTGTTTCCTAAAGAGAAATATTTCATAGAAAAGTTTGTGACCAAATATGAGAAGCAAGTACCTAGACTATATGATTTTTACCAAGGGAAGATTGGCATTGAGGAATTGTGATATATAAGTGCACTACCGACCTAGTTATCTTTTGCATTATGCACCTGCTTACAGTTTCATCTGTAAATCCATTTACTTTGTATATGGATAACATCTTATTTAGTTAGATTAGAAAAGTTTCTTCCCAAAGTTCTGATAAAGTTCCCTCTTTTGCAGCCAATGATCTTAATAAAGTTTCTCATTAAACTCCATTCTGAACATTGAATTTCTGTTTCACTCACCTAGTTATTGGTTTGTAGAGTTTTGGACATTTTTTAGGGAATATTATTGACTATGAAATAGTTAGCACTAACAGGCACAATTGATTATTTGTGTTTCTAGAGGAATCCCCTTAGTATACATTTTGTGGTTGTCTTCATGCTATGAAGCCTTTCTAAAGCCATATTGTGTTTGCTTCTTATTTTGGTTGCAGAAAGATGAGCATTTCTTCAATTCCTGAGGATACTGTGTGGTCATCTCCATGCATAACATGTCACTTAATTTTAGTTTGATCACAAGGGCCGACTTGATTAGGAAGCACCCTGATGCACCTTAATTCTATCCCTCGTAATTATGCCTGTTTGGCTCCCATTTTTTCCAAACTCATTTTCAACCACACATTCTCCAATAAAATAATTTTATGCGCAAACTTGAAACTTTTCCTTATTTTTTAACAGCACGTTATCCAACAAAATATTATTACAAAGTGCATTTTGCCCAAAAATGGGGCTCAAACAGGGCATCTTCTAATCTAACGGTGCACCAAAATCACCCTATAATGCTCTGATACGGTTTAGATAGGCTCCAGTTGCTTTGTGAAGATATTCTTTGTGAGAATGTTGCTATAAATACTGTTGCAACAACACTAGCTCTGGCAGAACAGCACCATTGTTTCCACCTGAAATCTGTCTGTCTAAAATTTGTTGTGTTGCCTGAAACTCTTTAAAGTAAACTTTGCCTTCATTCTGGTTTTCTAGCTGATAGCACACAATTACAGACTTTAACAAGTACTTGGAATCTTCTAAAATAACAGGTTCTGGTTTTTTTTTTTTGTGGGGGGGTCATAATCAAGTTGTGTGAAAGGAATGTCAAGGGTAAAAGATTTGGAAAAATGAAAAAAAAAGTCAAAGTTGGAATTTTACTTATTTTAACAGTAAATTAAGAGTTACCTATATATATTCAACTTTTTTTGCTTAAAAGTAATCGAAAAATAAGTCACTCAAGCATGTTTGGAATTAAAATATTATTTCAATAAGCTTTTACTTCTTTTGAAGCTTAGCTAAACATGATGATTAATGCAACTCTTTTTCATAAGACTAGTGAATACACGTGTAGTTGGTGATGTAACGTAAGTAATAATGTTAGATTTTGGTTTTATGGGATTTCATTGAAATATCTTTAAACATTTCTCTGCCTGAACAAGCTGTGGAGCATGTCTATACTATGGGTTCTCTTTGAAGAAATCAAACGAAGGCTTTAAACTCTAAAGACAACATGTAAAAAATTGGAATATTTTTCTAATAAATTTGATAAGGCAAATAGTAAGTACAAAAATATTGGCAAAACATACTATTCCTTTCATTTCTCCAACTCTAATCAAATTCTCGACAAGGTTACGTACATCACGACGAGTTGAAAAGTTAACATCATCTCATCTATATATCTTGCTAGGATTCACAATTTTTTGTCGGACAATATAAATTTGTTTAAAGCTATAAGATTTATGAGGAACTGCATGTGAATTTACATCTAGAGTCGCACACGGCAAACCTTGTCATTAACGTTCTACCTTCCATTTTGAGCATATATATGATCTCCATTTTCAACTTTCTACTACAATTTGATAGTTAAAGATTAGTTCTAGTCTTTTCATCTACTTAAACAAAACAATATTTGGAGAAGTGTACATGAACTACACGTATTAATATATCATCTTTTTTTTTTTCCTTGGTGGAAAGTCTATACCATAAGCTACATCATAAGCAATTGAAGTAGAAAATGTTGAATTACATAATATCTGTTTGTAAAATGCCTCAGAATCTGGCAGATTAAACCCAATAAGCAAGAGTTTGGGAACGATAGACAGAAAGAGGATCCACATTTGCTTCATGAATTTTTAATTTTTCTTCTCCTCGACCTGTTTAATTAAATACTAAGTACTAAAATTATGGGACGAACAAAAGTATAAAATCAATTCTCCACTAAACAACTGGATCTTGGGAAGAAATCAAGTGATATAAAATCATATTTGAGAAAATTACCAGATAAATAACTGCAGATCACACATATTTGAACTAATAAACACCTCGAATCAAGTTTTTTCTGCATTTAGATTACAATAAACACAAAAAACTTCGCAACACGCAGATGTTCAACTTACTTGCATAAGACCAATTTGCCTTAGAAAGAGAAACGTGAACCATAAACTACAAACATAAACACAACTTACTTCCCATAATAACTTTTCACTTACCTGCAAGTACAGAGAGAGAGAGAGAGAAAATATAGATTTCCCAATAACTATAAAGACAAATATGGGAGACAACACACATCTAGGCATGTAACCCACCAAAACCAATTAAGATTTTCTTTTGTTCCCTCATACTGAGAATAGAGTGCAATGGGAAAGTGGAATGGTCTTCAACATAGTAACACTTAGACAAGAAATGTGGAAATCATGAATGTTTGCTTACTAACTATTAATGTATAGCACAGAGCAAATATAGAGGAATAAAGAAGCATTCTTTTTCTTTTCTATCTTTACCTTACGAACATCTTCTGAATGCCGCGTATATGACAATGAAAGAAAATTAATTATATTGTGAACACCACATGTGCTAATAATCTAAAGTAAAATTGAAATACAGTAAAGTTAAAAATTGCATCTATTAAAGGCAAACATAAAAGCGAGTGCGAAAGTCAATGCCCAGTTTAGATAGACTAAAACAAATACATAGCCAATCCATCAATTAACTTCAGGAAATACTCCAAAGTAATACACTGAGTTAAAAGACTATATTGATATCTAGAAAGGCGCAAATATTGCCACAACTTGCTCACATGCTTGTCCTTATCAAATAGAGTTGGCACTTCAATACGTATTTGAGAAGCATGCATGGTAAATAATTACTCGAAAAAGGTTGACGAATTCTTTACCTGCCACGCCAAATCACAAACTTCATTTAATGTGCCAAATTAAAATAAATTATCTCAATTGGGTTATACAACTAATAGTTATGTATACATGCTTAGGTTTTTTCTTCTATATGATCAAGTAAACAATCCGACATGGAAAGTAATAGAAAAGGGAGAAAATGTAAGATAAACGTTTTGTGAACTCAATTTCATTGGAACAAAGAAATCAACACAGCGATAAGTAGTCTCGCTTCCAGTAAAGAGGTATTGACACAAAAAGATGGTGTCTCCCTTCTTCACAGTTGCAAAAGAGTTCAACTTAGTGCATCATCTGATTAATTGCTATAATAAACACAAGAGTGAATTCATGCAACTATAGAGTTAAACATCTGCTGATAAAGTTTTTATTGACCCCAAAAAATGTATCAATGAAGTGGCCAACAGATCTCAAAGCCTCCCACGTCCACACAAGCTGGATTTCGGTACATTTGGACAAATCGTTAGTCATACGTAGTCTTCTCCGGAGGGAATTGAGTTAGACGCATGCACTCCAACGATCAAGTCAACTAAATGAATATTTTAGGATTTGGAAGAGCTTTGAACACGAGCCTCCGATTCATGAAAATGGGGTCGGCTTGGGGATAAGTAACTAGAAAAATGTATATAGCAGTAATATAGCTTTGAGAATCTAAACTTACATCCCCCTCCAATGGCACTAAGTGTGAGATTTTATACTTTGGACAAGACCATCGAGGCCCGTCGAATGATAGGGCATGTGACCTCATCAGATTGACTGACCTTTCTCGTTGTATGCATCAATCAAAGCATTAAATGCTAGAGCCACTTTCATGTCTATAAGACCTAGCTTGGCAGCTTAGATTTGACCATATAGGTGTGTAGAGGCGGCTATAGCAGTGAATTGTGTCAATCATTCAACACAAGATCTGTTGTGAATCTTGCAATTGCCTCGCCAGGATCGGTTCCTACATGTAGGGCTGTAAATGGATCGAATATGGATCGGATCTGCCTATATCCGATTCGATCTGATAAGAAAATTATTCTACCCTATCCGATAATCCAATGGATATTTGATTGTTAAATCCATATCCGATTTGCTATTTTATCGGATATCCGATCTCATTTTTCCAATTAAAATGATTTTATGTTCTTTAAAAAAAAATGAACTAACTTAAGGCCCCACATATTTTTACTAGCAAGCAAAATAATGACTTCTACCATCATGGGATAAGGTAAAATTGAATTTCAATTCTAAATATAAATATTTTATTTCATTATTTCCATTAANAAATTATATGTTACATATTAATTATTAGTTTTAGAAAATATAAAATAAATTACAATAATAAATTTAATAAGAAAAATATAGATATTTATTTATTTTAAATTAGTAAACTAAAATAAAAAAAAAACCTATTGTTTTTATAATATTTTACATTTATTTGTATAGTTATTTATTCAATTTGACAACCGATTTGATATCGATTCGACCCCAGTTCGACTTTTAACCCTTGACCATCTTCTTTTTTCGAGTCGATGCCCGAGTCGATTTTTTAAAATATTGGTTAAAATCAACTTATTTTTTTTCAAAATTTCGAATTCTTAAACAGGTTTAACAATTATAAAAAATTCAACTTTTTTAAGTTTTGAATTTGATTACTTTTTTATTCTAAATTTTTTTATTTTTTTATTTATTTATTTTAGTGACAAATAATATGTTATAAAAATATTTTGCCGACTCAATTATTTATAACAAATCGGATCGGATTGACCTATATTCATATTTGATTCATTTATTTAACGGATTATTAGATTTGGATCTTAATCGGGTTATCGGATTGAGACCATAAATCCATTTTCCATTAATTTCGTCGGATTCAGATCAAAATCCAATCAATTGACGCCCTACCTACATAGGGGGTCTGCCTGAAATGGGGTCGATCCAGTCTCGTCCTACGGAGAGAAGGGGTCGTCTACATCTCGACATGGTCGTCTTTGCATATTTGGGATAATTGGGTAGTCTGTGTCGTCGTGTAAAGCGCGGTCCCCATATTGTGTGCCACGTGACTTAATTAGTGCCACGTGGGGCCTTTAGTTTATTTTATGTGTAACAAAAGATTTCCAGATTTAGAAAGAAGAAAGAGATAAAAAAAAGCAACGAAATTCAAAAGCAGATCTAGAAAAAAGAGTTTTCAGATCTAAAAAGAATAAAGGGAAAAAAATAAAGCCACAAAATGAAATAAATGTTCTGAAAAAAGAAAAGCAAAAGGATCATTTATATTTTGTCCTCGGCTCACTTCCAAGCGGCTCACCAAACTCGATCGAATCCAAAATGGTTGAACCAACCACAAATTCTGCTTGTGAACAGTAACCCCACAGGTGCATCTTTTACTTTTACTAGTGAGAAGCACGTGCCATGATGTAGTTGGCTACGTAGTAGCGTAGTTATTAAAAAATATTTATGTCAAACATTAATT